>VBVR01000017.1:0-69139 GCA_011638315.1 Tetramorium parvispinum
ATTATGAAGTATTTTAACAAGTTTTATGTGAGTTGTGTTATTGACTAACAATGTCACTGACGAACCACCTTAAAAGCTAAATTAGCGCGCGAGATCGGAAATAATATAATTTTAAAATTCTAAATTACATTTTTTGTTATATCATCATATATTTGAAGAAATCAGGGGAATCGTGTTTTTTCGTGATTCTTTGTGTTCAAAGCCAAGTTAATAACTTTCACAATATATTGCAGGTCAATTAATAAGCGTTAACAAGTTTAGACAGGCTCGCACGATTGTCTGGAGTTATATCGTCGCACATTCCCAAGGATTAGCTTCAATAATCGCGATTACTTCAGTTGGGCTTGCTCTCTTCTTTCTTGCGCTTCTCCCTCAGTTCTCCAACTCGTCTCGCGTCTCCTGCGTCGTATCGTCAGTTTGACATCGTTGTCTAACAGGATCTCACGCCGAGTACTGAGCCGGTTAACTCGCTGCAACCCAATCCACTCTCTCCCGTTTCAGTCTCGAGACTTCTCGCTCTTCTTACCCTTCTCATTTTCCTCTTTTTTCGCAGCCGACTCGCTGGGGACGCATCTCGAGATGCGTTTTTATTACACGCGTAAAGATCTCCTGATCTCGATTGACTGGTGCAGAGATAAACACCAGCTACGTATTTCGCCCTGGATGAACTGTTGAAATAAACAGAGACGTTAACTCAATTTTTCCATTTATTTCCTACGAACGATTATTTTGGTCGAAAATGTAATTTATGCGTTCCCTCTCTTTCTTCGTCCTCCGGAGTATACATAATCATCCAAAATACAGCGTGCAAATTTGCTTTCACCGGGAAAAGGGTAGGCGAGCACTCGACGCGCAGCGCAAACACACGCCGGTGAGGAAGGAGGGGGGGGGGAGAAAGGGACTGCCAGTCATCGAGCCCCGCGCTCGATCTCGGCGATGAATTATTCAGGATATCTTGATCCGGTTGGCCGACCGACAGACGGATTCCGGCTCGGCCGATCGGTGCTCCTGCGATTTTTTCCCGGCCCTCCTCTGGCCCCTTCCGCGCTCGCCCTTCTTGCCAGTGACCAGATTAAGATCGCAGAGATCGGCTGTCAGCTGCGACGACGTCGATTCGTCGATGCGACCGCACCGGGCTCGTCTCTCTCGTGCGCCATGTACGGCAGTCGGTACCGCGCTTCTTCATTCATGCATGACTCCGTCGGCGTTGATCCACCAGGTAGACAGGTAGAGACACTCGGAGTCAGGCTCCGGTCAAGCTTAACCGCGACACGTAACCATATTCAGCTGCGCCGCCACAAACGTTGTATGCTGAATGCATTCTGGAATCAGATCCTACAGTCAATGTCGCGAGATCCCGAATGTATTTCCAGCTTTCGGTCATAGTTTCAAGGCATTATTTATTACAATTTCTATCATAAGATTGAGTGCAGAATCAAAGGTCCTTATTTGCGAGGATGGATTCAGTCAAAATACCGCAACCAGGGGAAAACATGCGTTCCAAAAAAAGTTAAGAAAAATGTTATTAAAAAAGATGGTTATTTTAAATTAATTTAATCAAGTACATAATAAATATTCAATATGATTGCACAACTTTTAACTCATGCAATTCCTTACTTTTTATTCTTTTTGTTTTTTTCTGTACGTCTTACTTTGGTTTATACGAATTTCGCTTGTACCAAAGGGATATTTTTCTGTTAGTAAATAAATAAATAAGCAATACTTTCTGAGATCCGTACGTTATTAAAATTGCAATAAATCATTTAAATATTATTGGATAATTGATTAGAAATTTGATTATTCTTTTTTATTTTGCAGGCCCTAAATTGAAGCTTATATTCGACCATTACTTTTTCTATTTTTCTTTTAAAAATCAATCTTTTCTCCATTGACAGATTAATTTTTATGAAAAATTTTTGATATCATTTTATTTATTAATAAATTGTAATAAAATAGAATTAAAATATTGATTGCAAAATAAAATTTTCTGGTTATGAATAAAAAGAATGGTGACAAATTTTTACTCCGCGAATAAGAAGCTTTGATTATATTTATCGTTAATTGTCTCTTGATATACTTCGGCATTACTAACTGAGAAGTTATGCGATACTTTAACGATGTCCAAGATGTCTACTGAACCGGTTAATTCGTACATAATATTATTTTACCGGTAAAGAGTTCTTGTAAAAGAAATCACGCGATCTCGCGACGAGCAAATAAGACGTTCGAGTCGTACGCGAGGACGCGAATGGCGTGTTGTACGCGACGGGTGATGCTGATTCCCGATTATCTTCGAGACGACGATTTCCACGCTTGTAATTGGCGAGACGAACCTTTCGGTTGTGAAGCCGAGCATGCACAGTAGTCCCGCGCAAGGATTAACATTAACAAAGTCCGCGGCTTTCATCGCCGACTTGACTCGCGCGGCTTAAACGAGCCGATTCGTCGCGCCATACACCTGACTCCGTCTACGGGGTGTCCGTTTCGTAAAGCTTTTACTTTTTAAATACGTATAATTATTATTAAATATCCTTCCAAAGATGCAGTTAACGAGGCATTACTGATATTATTGTTGCGTTGACATCTTTTTAATTGTTTTTAATCATTTGAAATGTGTTAGTACAAAGATTGAAGGAGCTAGATATAAAAGGATAACGATTAAGGATGTTTTTTAAAGAAAAATTATCAAGTTTAATTATATTATATATTAACAACAACAATAACAATAATAATATAAAATTATATAATATATATATATAATATATATGTATATAATAATAATATTATTGCAATAATAAATTGAAAAATACAACATTTAATTAATCTTATATTATTATTGCTGCTCCGCTTCTCGAGAATGTTACTTTCTTTATTTTCTGCGCTACAGTATACTTTTCGATTTACTCGTCAACTGCAATTGTACGGCAGTTCATAAATTTTCACCATTTTCCAATCACTCGTTCGCAAGACTTCCATTATGAACTCGTCGAAATTACATGATTTTCGAAAGCGACGTGAACGCGACGGATAATACTCGATCATGCTGCATCGTGCTCGACGTGCGTGCAAGTTTTTCGGGCCGTCAATGCGGATCATCGAGCGCGATCATTTCGCGAACGCGCAATGCGAATGACGATCGATCGGCGTGGAATGACGCGCGTCACCTTTTTCGAGCTGCTCGTTGGTCCGTCATCGTTCGTGACGTAGAAACCCGCAGCTGCTCGTCGTCGTTCGTTTATTTGACGAGCTCGACTGAACGCGCGGAATAAACGTTTTGGCGTTAACCCCTTCGCTGCATCGAGCAGCGTCATTCGTACCGCACATATCGCCAATAATATCCAGAGTTAAATCTACTTTTACAAAAAAGGATTTGTTTAGAAGGGATTCGATACATGAAAAGTGCTGCAAACTTAAAAGAAAAACTAACTGAAAAGATAAATCCTTTTGATCTTTTATTTCAAAGCGAGTTTAACGATATTTCCAGCATACTTATTGGAGAATTAACTTTGGAAAGTATATACTTTTCTCCGTCGCCGCGCAATAAGACGGTAACGTCGTCCGTGAACACCCGTTACATATCCACATTTCGTGGGCACGCAAAGGTAGGCGGCTTCCCCTCATGCGCGTCTTTTGAGCTTCTTTTCGCCGCCTAATTGTATCGGGTGTCTTAATCAGCGTGTAAGCTACTAAAGCCAGAAGGTCGAAAGTGAACGAGAAGGAGGGGCCGCCGCCTACGCACGGTGGCCCCCGCCGTTCTGCATCTCAAAGGCGCAATTTAAAAAGTATGTTAAGTCGCCGCCATTATGCTCGATGTACTTATCCGCCCCAGGATCCCGTCAGACATGAATTTAGATTACGGCCCGGGTATTGTGCGCCGCTTCTCCTCCTTCCCCTCGTAAGATTCGAGTAGAATCTAGAAACCACTCTTGGTGCATCTCGCTCACTCGAGAGATAAAGAACAGTTTTTCACTCAAAGTCCTACGTAAACTGGAATAATAGTGAACGAATTTGTCAATGTTCTTATATTCTTTCTCACTCGCTTATTATTATTATTATTATTTTACCATTATTTGTTGTTACTATTATTATTTCTGTACATCCCTTTTTTGTAAATCCTTCCTTTCCTTTTGTAATATCTGTGGTAAAAAATTTCAACATTCAAAATTAAAATCCGATTAAATTTGTGTTATCTGATATTCAGCTGTCGATTCAGCCGGATATGAATTTCGATGGGTGGGGAGGGAGGGGCAGGAATGTAGGCGATCGCACGAGAGTCGAAGGGGTTGTCGACGGCCGGCGGTCCGGCACGTGCTGAATGTATACTAAAAAGCAATAAACTCCTTCGGGAACTTATCTCGTAATGACAACGCGTAATATCTATATGGGATCATAATAAAGCCACCGGGAAGCAAAACGACGAGGTCCTTTGAGGGCATATTGGTGCCCTCCACCTTTTGATCCTGCTCGCTAATTCGCTACGTATATTTTGGGGGGAGGGTGATCTCGTGCGAGTTGCACGAGTACGTGTAATTGAATCGAGCAAGCGAGAAGCTTTATGTACCTTTCGCGGATCTTAGCGACTGTTGATTGAAAATTGTAAATGCCGAGAACGTCGAAATTATTGTGAATATTAATTAATTGATGCAGCAGCAATTTTGCGAGGGTTCAATCAACAGCCCCTAGTTTGGAAGATGACTAATCATATTTGTAGATTAATGCATGATGTGATAACATTTTTCGCTGAAACCGCTAACGCAAGTGCGAAATAATCCTTATATTAATTGTGTGTTTTCCAATTCTTTTTATCTTTTAACACTTGTTTTTTTCCATCATATTGCGACTTTTTCTGTACATATTTGTTTTTTTCTTGTCATTTTATCATTGATTATAATGATTAAAATTAATATTGATTACTAATGTCAGTATAATAAATAAATAATAACAATTTTATTGTACATTTCATAGTATCTCAAACATCTATCGAATATATCGCGAAACCTCCATTAATTGAACGCGAATTAAATCGGAGCGAAGGACTTCTCGAGATTTTCAGGCTTCGCCGAAGGGTTTCTTAGCCTGAAAGTGTCGGGGTCTTCTGCGGGCCTTCTGCGGTGCATGATAAACTCTCTCTTTCTAATTGATGATATAATTTTAATGTCTGCTTGTCCTTGATGATGACGATGACTGATGACCACTGTTATATGGGTGATTCTAGTGGGGCCTGTGTTCGGGGGCCGATGCGGCGCGGAGGCGCTCGGTCTGGGGCTGGGGCTGCCGCCGGGCCCGGCCTACAGGTTCGCTCTGCCCCCGGGACTCGCTGCCAAGACCACCCGCTGCCTTGTATTCGACCAAGGTAGGCCATCTTCATTGCCGCGGCAGTCGTAACCTTTGACCCTTTCGTGTTTGCATCCGTTCGCTGCGAATTCTTCAGTTTCCTCCCGAGTTCTTGCTTCATTCATATTGTAATCTCAGAAAAAAGAAATATACAACAAAGTACGATTTGCCAAAGAAATTGGCGCAAGAACCGAAAGGGTTAATGAGAATGACTCTTATATATGCGAATGCAGCTAGCCGTGTAATTAAATCGCGCGTAATTAAATCTCTACGGCGAGAATACGTGAAACGCGCGAGGCGTAAGAACGTTACGTAGGCATAAATTGCGCTCTGACTGCGTTGAACTCGTTTAAACGCAAATGAAGGAGGATCGGCGCGACCGAATTCGCCCGAAATGAAAACTTATTTTCGACTTATACCGCGATGAAATATTTTCGAACGAGGACGGATGAATGAAAGCATAATTAACGTGAAGAACGACCTGCTCGCGCTGATAATCAGATCCGAAATGCATAATTAATTTTCGTTAAATAGCGTCTAGTTGCATCGGTAATTTTCGGCGAATCGCGTAATGAAAAAATAATAATAACAGGTAATTTGATCGAAGCAATTTTGGTAAGAGTAATTTTAATTTAATTATATTGATTGCAATTTAGTTCGATTCATCACAATCATTAAAATTTATGAGGTTATTTCAACTGAATTATTTTGATTAAATGAACATTACTTTATTTGTAGTCACTATATAGGATGTCCTCAGTCATCGTGCATACAACTTTAATGGCGTTTCTTATATGTATTAAAATAGAATTTCTAGATAATAATGTCGAGTACATCTTTGAGTTGGAAGCAATATATAAAAGTTGATTAGTGATATCACGTATAATTTGCGCGTTTATACTTGTAAAGGTACAAATAGCGATCTGTTATCATTGTTATATTTATTTCAACCTTTTATATCTTTTAAAGGAGACTGAAATTATGTGATTTTAATCAATCATGATTATGAGTCGCCACATTTTCTGCGATGATTTACTCTCACTTTCTTGATCGATTAAAATCGGAATTTCTGATTCTCTCTTCAATTTCTGAAAATAACGAGGATAAATTATAGATAAAAACCAGAATATTGGGAATATAAAAAGCTTCCATTGATAAAATATTAAATTGAATAAGAAAAGGTTAAGGAGCAAGATAAGAATAGATATTTCAATCAAACGAATATTACTGGATTTTAGTATCTTAACTATGTCCGTTACTTTTCATTTTTAATTAAATTGCGTGTCTTTAATTACACAGCCCCACAAAAAAAGTGGTCTGTCCGGCGGACTAGTGTATCCTTATATATTTTGACCCGCTAAATCCGAATCCGGAGTCAGAATTGTCAATTGGACCATTTTTCATTCCTAATCTCAAAACATACTCGTAAAAAACCGGTTTTCCGCCTTTCACACTCAAATGAATTGTCAGAAAAATGTTTATAAATATTAACTTCAAAACCTCATAACGCCATAACCCAATATCACTAATATTAATATATGATTAAGATATGAGATGATAAGAGATATAAATAAGATGAATAAAAATACTGTGTGATTATGAAACTTTTATTTCTCTTCATAATGTTTCAAATTTTATGAACGATAAGATATTCATATTGTAATAAATTTATGTAAAATAAAATAGACATACATACATCTATAGGACATTGGTTGAAGAAATTTGTTATTATTTAGTGTTTTTTATTTTTTTCCTCTTTCTAAAATTTTTTTTATTGAACTCAAGGGCTAATTATGAGTTTTGGCCTTCTTTCTAAAATTACATATTAATTGAGTTAAATATAAATGACAAAAGATAGTAAAATAACTAAAAAACTAAAAAGTAATATTTAGATATATTTTTTTATTACATGTATGTCACAAGTATAACAGTTTCAATTTGTCTATTTAATAATAGCGTATCAATGATTATTTATATTTATTTCCATAATGTGTCCGTTTTATCTAATCATTTTTAGCATATCCATCTATATTTATCGCTCTAACTTAACTTAATTACGACCAAATGATACAACGTAAAATCTAATAAATATTTCTTTGCGGAACAGAAAAATTATTTATACAAATTTTTAAATTTGTCACAGTTGCACATCAGCTAAATTAAAATATGCAAATTATCAAAACAATACAAATTAAAGTTATGAAGAGCAATAGATTGCGATATGTGATGTAAACACAGTTACGTGCTTAAGTACGCAAATTCTATGTGATATCATTCATCAACTTTAGTTGCTTACAGTTAATTGAAGATTATTACAACCTCGGCATTTTTATATTAGGCTTTTTAATTATAATTAATCTTTAGGATATTTTATATTATATTGTAGATATGATGTGTTGTGATGAAATCGTCGAATATTTGTTAAAAAAAAGTTTGGAATTTTGAAAGCTACTTTTTTGCAAGAAATTTGTTATCGAAATTTTGTTTCTCGCTTTAATTTTCCTATAAAAACGAGATCTACCCCGAAAGTAAAACAAAACCAATTTGTACGATTAACATTCGAAATCGGAGTGCAGAATCGGTTTACATCCGATCAAACTGAATCTGCTGAACTAGAGCAAGCTCAGCTCTTCACGATTTTATTCTGTTTACCATTATCACTCGCAATCGCGTTATCGCAACGCGGTGCACAACTGCGATCGTATGCTCTGAGCGCATCAGGTGCGCCGCGCCGGCACGCAGCTGGCGAAAGGCCCGGCGCGGCGGCGCGGGTCTTAGGAGATTTGTGGACAGGAAGATGATCGTACCTCGTGAGCTTAGTGCGTGCAAACGCGCAAGTCGATCTGGTAGCTGGATTTGCGGGATCGATGGACCGTCGCGTCGCGCCGGCCGCGGCCGGCCGGTCGACACGCCAAATTCGCGCGAGCGAGCGGATCGATAGCTGGACTCGCCGCGCCGCGGCGATACGGCTCGGCGCGGCTCGGCGGATCCCTCGACTTAAGCCCGAAATCGATCGGAATCAGTATCTACCTTAGCCATTCCCTGATTTCGCCCTGTTAATTGGTCCTGGCTCCCCACGTCCCTCAAGATTAATGACTTTCATAAGGTGGATGCACCGCTATCTGACGCTTTTGAGCCCAGTGACTCTCAGTCGTCGAATTTGCCGGCTAAAGGGCGAATTATAACCGTCACACACTGCGGAAAGACTAATTTTTTTGTTAACTGTTAGCCGCCCATTTGCCCGTGTATTTTGGAACAATTTTTATTACTTTGAATATTCTGACTGTAAATTAATTCTTCGATTGAATTTCACTTCTCTTGTGCTTTTATGGATAATTGATTGGGATTTATTAGTTAACTGTATATCCTTTTGGAACAAATTTCCCTTTGGTTTAAAATGAGTCGAAACGTCCAAATTTTTATGTCGACTAATATATAAATATTTAAACTCTTATTGTCCTTTTTATCAAATTAATATTAATTTTATTATTAGAATTCGTTTCCAGGTACATTTTTTTACTTTTATATACAACTATTAGAACTTGTAGCAAGCATCATTTGTAGCGGGATCATTTGCAACGAGAAAGTTATAATAATCATATTAACAATAATAACAGTAAAATGTACGATATAAAAAAATAAACTCGGATATTGTTTATCGGGAAAATTGATGATGGCGTTATCGAATATTTATTCTCACATATGAAAAAGCTTGCAACGTTAACATGTCGTCGTTTAATCGTCGCCATTCATTCGGTTCGCAATAGTGCGATCGAGATATCGCCGGAAGTAGAGAACGATAGTTAATGGTGAAAGTTAAATGGTGACACGACCGGAATATTGTAGGATACATATGTCCGAAATTTTTCATCCCCGCACGCGCGCGCGCGCGCGCGCGACACGCGTCCTACGGTAATTCCTAGTTTTATTGCCGTTAAAAGTGCGCGCTCGCTGTCGGTTTAGCGGAACTTGTTAAAACCTGACTGACATGACACTAATTTGCCCGTCATTGCGACTGTCTAAAAATATCCCGCGTACGTTTATAAATTATTGACCTAACTTTCCAATGCGGCGTTGTTATTATTTTTAGTATTTTCATCTTTAAATCAATTTTATTTCCATTTTATTTCAGTTTTCGATAGTACTCGTGATAACACACGTGATAACACATTCAACTATAAACTATATCTCAGCTACTCTTACTTTACTTTTTTTTTCTAATTAGGAATCAAAATATAATAAATAATTAAAAAATTTGTAAGTTATATTGTATACAATAATATATAATATAATAATAATATAAAAAATATTTTAAATACTCTACATAATAATTTTCATAAAAATTTTCTCATGATAGTTCTCAGACTGTTATAGTCGAATTCAAAAAAGGAAAATTTAACCGATTTTTTAAAATGCTCATGAGCTCTTAAACATAATTAGTAAAAACAAATATCGAATATCTTGACACTTCCCCCTTTATAAATCTGCCAAGTTTCATTAAAATCAGAGAGCCTTTCTTTGTAAGTTCCTTTCCAACAGTCTGACTCCACTGCGAAATGACACATTACGCATTACGCGAGCTCTAATTTTTCGAGCCGAGCGTCCGACACGATCGCCAATTAAAGCGCTTTGCGGCGCGTCTTTCACCTCGGCAGAGATGAGGACGCGGCAACGTTTTGAGGGCTCCGTTACGAGGAAGAATATATAAATTTTAACGGCGAGACCAGCGTCGCTCCTTAATACCCCGTGCGGGCCAGTTTCGGTTGGAAGTTAGTGCCTTTCCTAGTAGAGTGATGATCCTCTTGCCGCGGTACTTTTCCCACTCGTAATCGTCGTCGGCGACCGGCATTCGCGGCTTGTAATCAAATTTCGCTGCTCCCCAAAACCGACTTTTAACCCTTAACTGGCGGCATAAATGTGTGACTATATTCTTCTTTGTAGCTTGTAAGACTTTTTTAAAAGGGTTTAAGGCAGTTTCCTTTCCAGAAATGCTTGTGGAAGTGTTTCTCAAACAAAACACGTTGAAAGTATTCATTGTAAACAAATTGTAGTCTAACACATTGATAAAGCTTAAGCACTAAATTTTGCAATGCATAAAGTTGAGAGATAAGTATCGATGACTTTCCTAAATTTTTCTCAAGAGATTTCGAATTTTTTACCAAATTGGAGGCAGACTGATGGGAAAGCGGGCTCTGGAATATTCAATATAGTTATAAATTACGTAAAATATGGTGTGATTCACATGAAAGAATTGTGCTTGAATATGTATTGAATTGTATTATATTTACATAATTTGTAATAAAAATTACGAATAAAATAAAATTTGCTGATTGCGTTTTAAAATGTAATTTATATTTGAATTATTTAATATCGCTGATTGTGGCAGTAAACATAAAAAAAATATTGATAAAACGTGATATACATTTGGCAATTGGAACACATTTCGGGGATATTTCTTCGAACTGCATCGTATTGCGAAAATCCAGAGAGCGGCCAGAGAAACCATGTGTTACGCCAAGAAAACAGAAACATGAGCGCTCGCCGGGAACTGCCGGGCCACCTCAACGCGCGCATAAATTCATATTTTATCGCGGGATGCATAATATATGTATCATTTCACCGTATTTTAGACGGCGCTTTTTACACGTTCCCGTGCATATTGTTCGCGCATTTGCAACTCAGCCGCGAGTATTTCGTAAAACGAGTATAATCACCATCTATATTCTTTAATTTCAATTTCTAACTCGAGATTCTTCACTGCTGCGAAATTAAAATCCCTGTGTGTATGTTAATACGTGTAATCCTGGCCGAGAAAATTTCTCGGCATGTCTCGATTAATTTAATCGTTTGAACAAAATTCTGTTGTCACGGCAGGATGCGCATTATAAAATATTAATTGTTTGGACAATGTCATGCACAATGTCGGGGTTAAGTCGGGGAATTGAAATTAAAATCATTTAATTGACAATCCCGCGATAGAGTATCGTCCAACTAATTAAATCGGTAATTAAAGGCCGTAAAGAAAGATCGTGCAGGGGGAGGGGGAGAATGGGGGCGCCAAAGATCCTCTGGATATTCTCTTGGGAGGAAATAAGCTGCTGTTAATTTATCGTAATCGCTCGGTGTGACTAAGTAAGTGAGCGACGCCTCGTAATATTCTTTATTAAAATATCGAGCCGCTGCTTCTTTCTCTCTCTCTCTCTCTCGCGTCTCTCGCTCGATTTCATCCCCGAAAGTGCGCCTTCGAGCGAAAGGCGATCCGAGTATTCTGATGCTTGCATTTATAGCATTATTCTGAAAATTTTCAGCAAATCTTTGCCGTTTAGTTTGTTTACTTATTTTACCTTGTAATAGTATTAACGAGATCATTTTGGCTTAAATGGCATCCGCTTTGCGCTGGTTGGTTAAAATCTTTTCGGCGCGCGCTCATTCGGAAAATCGGGGAGAGAAACGGAAACTTTTTCAGTCCTCGTCCGACGTCCGGAGGCAGAGGTGACGTTAATTCCCGCCGACAGGGGCAAAACGCCTCGCCAGCCGGAAGGATACACGTGACACCGTTTCGATCGATACACGCGTGTACACCGGGGACGTGACAGCGGACGCCGTAATCGCATCACGAGGCGATATCTCGATTCGTTTAATCGGACGAAGGCGGCGACGACGAGCAAGTGCCAGATGGACATCGCGCGAAACTTGCTCTTTCCCTTTTCCATTCCCTGCCCTTTTACTGCGGATTAATTAGCTGTTTTCGTGAGTCAGCGTGACGGATCGTGATGAGAACGAGAAGCGACGTGACTTTCCCCAGAAAGAGCTTGACGAAAAGAGCTAAAAGTGCGATCAACGCACAAATCAGATTTCTGCGTTTTCATCTCTCGTCCGATTTTCTACTAGTTTCAAACTCTCCCTCTCCATCCACATCCGCGTACTTTTGAATAATTTCTTTTATTTGCAGACAAATAATTCGTACTTTGAGTACGAGACGAACTGAAACTTGCACAAATTAATTTAATTTAACCGATAAAACCCCCGCAGAAAAATCGGAGAAAGTAGGAAACAAAGAGAGAACGGGAGGAGTAGCCTGGTGATAAAAGTCGAGCATCGCTGGACGAATAATCGCTTTTCATAAATAACCGTCGCGATAAATCAATTCAATAGTGGGACTCTTTGGATTTCCAAATAAGCAATAACTGCCGAAGCGCGCGGGGACGGGAAAATGAAAAAGCGCGGACCGATGGATCTTTTTTTTTTCCGAAAGGGAAGGGAAACCCCGGTAGGGATAGAGGGTGAGGCGCTAAGTGGGTCAGTATCGGCACAATGCGGCAGATATGCAACAAAAAACACGTTGTTACACGGACCGCAGCGGAGATGCGCTCGGTGCATAGGCGTTTTATCCGGGCCGATATACCTGATAACGAGTTCCGAAAAAGAAAAAAAGTAACTCGCTCTACAGGAAATGGATATTGAAATGCGTATTCTCGGCGAGGAGGCCGAAGTAGGCCGGATATTGAAATATGCTTTTGTGTGGGGGGATCGCGGTGGGGCTCGATGGGAATTTGTACATTTGAACAAAGGCGATTTTTTCGCAAGAAAGGATCTGCAAGTTACGAGAGATTAATAAACATTTTTTATGTGTTTTTATTTAAAGTTTACAGAAAAAATAAGGATCGAATTTTAATGCACTTTTGAAAATTTTTTTTCGTTGTGTCGATTAAAGTATGACTGTGATTTTGAATCTCTTGTAGCTATTACGTAATTTTTTTGTTTTGTTAAAAAGCCGATGAATAAGAAACAAGAGAAACGGAAGAAGTTTGTCAACATGTATCGTTGTATGTCGAGTAAAAGGTAATCCTGAAGAAAGGCAAAATGTAGATCTAGGGCAACGTCTGTCTCGATCTTCTCGATCTTTTCGGTAGAAACGACTGGCGGGAATGCGCTCGCGCGACAATGGAGGTATTATTTTTCATAAACGCGGCGTAAATGGCCGTTTCGCGTGATTGCGCGGATCCTCGGAGGAGTGCGCGAACAAAGATCCACTCCGTGTAGGATCTACAGTGTGATTTCTAGTTACGCTTTCATGAAAGTTACAGGGGGCCGTATACGAGGCTGTTTTTCGAGATAAACTCATAACTTTTTTCCCCGTCTAAAACTACATAATACAAGCGTCTTTGGCATTATGGCACACAATATCTCAAACGCGATAGTCTTTAGTGTGATAATACTTGCTTGCCCAAGATAATTAAGAATTAATTAAGACCAAGCGGATCATTCGAAAACTGGGATTACCCAGTCATGTAAATATTCCCGCCACGGTATCCTAAGCATGCATTTAATTGCGAGGAGCGAGAGGAAGCTGCTGCCGCGCGAATTCGTTTACTTTCTATTACTCCGTTTTTATCAGGGGGATGAGATCATTATGCGAGCCTCCCTCACCACCTCCGCGTGACGTCTTGCATCACCTTTTTTTTTCAGTCCAGAACTCCAGCCGGAGAGAAGCTTCTCGCCTCTCCGCGCGACAGTAATTTTACTTAATTAAATTCCGTTCTTTCCGCCTTTGGTGGCGCGACCCCTCGTTTCGGGCCGGCCACCAGCGACTAACCCCTCCTCCTCTCCGTAGAGCAAATGCCGCCTTTTCCTAACGCGTCACTCGCTGTATCGCCACTGATTTTTCTCCTCCTGTTCTGTCGCGCCGTTCTTGCCCCGTTGTCGCAGCTTCAAACGGTTTTTCTCGGTGGACGATCTCAACCATCAGGAGAGACAGATACCCTCGAAAATGAAAAGGGCGAATCTCAAAAACTTTCGAGAAGACTGCTGGAACGGTTACAAATTATATTTTCAAACAATAAATTTTAGCCGTATTGCTTACTTAAATTTTTTCGATGCTATATTATACGATGACTTTTCGATGACGGACTTGTGGTTACATGTATATTTCATTAATTTTAAAAACTTAAAAATTAAAAATAAATTTTGAATTAATCTTTGATTGATGATGTATTGCGTGTCACAAGTCTCTTATACCTCTTGAATTTCTAATGGAAAACTAGAAAGACCTGTGTTACACGTGTTGAAGTTAAGTTACCGCCTCCATCAGGGCGTTTGCCGAATAATATCATCAGTGATGATTTACATTTAATAGCAGGGTAAGAGCGCGGCGAGATGTCAACGGAGTTGTAACGAGGGAAGAATGTGTCTATTGCGGCTTTCGCAGTCGGGATAACGTTCACGGTCGCTCGTTAAGCACCGTAAGAATTAAAGCAGCAAAGAAGGGCTCGACTCGAGCGAGACGGAGAGAACAGCTTCTTATTGCCACTTCATCTGCAATTAACATTTATGGGCGCGGGCGAGTGCCGCTGGAAAAACTAATTAAATATTCTACGACACGCCGCGAATCTTGAGGGCCGATACTTTGCACGTGGTAGTACATAGTTTCAACCCTTGAAACGTCAACGTGGAGGAAAGGAATAAAGAGATAAGAAGTCAACGGGAAACAATTTCTTTCGGTCTGCCGGATTTAATTTGTTAGTATTTATAACCTAACCCATGCATATAATTGTTAACATCTTACAATTTTCAATCTTACTTACATTAAATTTCTTCTTATCGTATCTTTTGTATGTATTCTTTTTATAAATACACATAGCTATACATTTTTCATATATTTTTATATCTATCGTCTAATTAAGCTTTCGTTATATGTGGATGAATCGGCTCGAAATATTTTAATCTCTATCAGGAAATGTACGAAATACGCAGTCATCGACACGATACGCGTACAATTAAATCATGTCGCTTGAAACGACGGCAAACTGCACGCGGCTTTGTCGCACACCCGTTTGCATAAAACGTACGTCATCTTTCGGCGCTGATGAACGCCGGTGTAAACGCGGTATAATCGCGACGTGTTACTACCTATTTGTCGGTCGGCTCGTAACGCGGGTCGGCCAACCAACCCCCTCCCTCCCCTCCGGGGACGAGAGAGAGAGAGAGAGAGAGAGAGAGAAAGCGCCGAGGGTTAGCTCGCGGCGTGGTCGGGCGAGAGAGTATATCTAGCGGATTCGTGTGTGCAAACCACATCGGGTGGTGGTTGTCGGGCGCGCGATCCGCGTGTAAGCCCCTCACACACGATAAGCACCAGCCGATAACGGAAGAGCATCCCTCCAGCGCGCACCCTCCGCGCGCGCGGGCGACCGACGCTCGCCTCGCGTCTCTCGTCCCGGTTTAACCCCTCGTCACGAGGGCCACCCTAGTGCGACGGACGCTTTAAATTTCCGCCGATTTTCTTTAAAATCTTCGGGAGGGACAGCCGGGATGGCGAAGGGATAAAGGCGAAACAACCCCGCCGTCGTACCGGCGCCCTCAACCCCCGCGCAAGGCGGCGAGATAGCGCTGACGGATAGGGCCAGCCGGCTGGGGCGATGAGAGCTGTTTAGAGATTTTCGAAGTGATAACGCAGAAACACGGCCGCGAGCGTGCGTTTAAATCCGCGGAAACGCGTATGCACGCCACTGCCGGGGATTTTCACTGATTTAGTTTCCTCGCCGCCGTTTTTCCCTCCCACCATTCTTCTCTACTATTTGTCAGTGATGGAGGTCGCGGGCTTCCGGGGGAGGTGAAATTCACCGCTCGGCCGATTAGTCAATCTTAAATCGATCTTCGTCTCGGTTGCAGTTTTATTCCAAGTTTTTACCAAACCGTCATGTCCCTCGCGATTTATAAAATCCTTTATGTGCACATATTGACGTTATATAAATTTCCCTTGTATTTTTTATATTTTTGAACAAAATGAAAATTTTATTATATAAATTACAAATGAGCTAATGAAGGATCTCGTTAGAGAGAGAGAAAAATTACCATTCTCAAATTATTTTTAAATATTGATATTATTTGATGAATATTCACATTTACATTTATTTTATTCTTTTATTTAATGAATTTTCTTTCAGACACGAGAGTATATATGAAACAAATTTAAAACCCTGCATTTTCCGCTGCCACCTATATCGAGCGATCAGTTTTTTTCGAAATGCTACATTTCCTTCAGATTTTCGATAACGATACAACACTCGCTACGAAGATCCGCCTGGATTTAGTTTTCCGGCTACGCTTTTCGGCCGCCATCCTTTTTTGACAATCGGTTTACAGCGACGCTTCTACGACAAGCAGCTCACGCGAATGGGTGCGTTTAACGCTATCGCGCCGTCGACATTTTCAGCGCGCATTGATCTCGACTGTCGCTTCGTTATCGATAATCTCCCGGCTGACGAAAAAAATCATGTGTCGTTTGTTTCACCATATTTACGAGCCAATCTCAGCCGACTAAATTCCTACTATTCCGCTGTTTCTTTCCCTATGTTTCTTCATGACTTTGTTACAATTTGAACTATTGCACCGCTATTGCATAAATTTTGAAGCAGAAGACAATATTAATGTAAATTATTTTTACGTTGATAAGTTTTTTTCCAATCACGATACTACTTTTCATTAAATTACCATAAGTTTAGTAGAAAAAAAAAATCAATAGTATCGTCACTTTTCCTAATTAGTATAAGCAGATTTTAGGAATTGAAAATTACAAATTATTACAACAGATAATATTAATATATAACAAATTATTTTTATATTAAATTTTTTTAAATTGCAGTACTTTTTTTATTACTAAATGACTAAATTACTATTTCAAATTTTAGTACTAAATTTCATTACTAATTTATTATTTACTGAACTTTATTATTATTATGCAAATTTCATTACTAACTTCATTTTAAATTTTATTACTAAATTACACATTATTTTATTAGACTCAAGTATCAGCGCTCTTTCTAATTATTATAATATTAGTACCGTTAATTGTAAGCAGATTTTAGAAATTACAAATTATTACGATGTCATTATTAGATCCGACGATTGTTAGATCAAGCACTTCGTTATCAGACGAAGCATACTTTCGTCTATTATGAATAATATGGAACCATCTTTGAATCAACCATGTATCGTGGTATATCATCTTTTTCCGACCCGAAAGGACTTAAATAATATCCCACGTTGACATAATCAAAAGTAAAACTTTTCGAGATTTATCCAGGCAGAGTACGACGCATATCCCCGTGTCACCGTTTTTCCCACCGCTTCATAACTTTTCTCCACCACCCTTGTCCCCCTCCGTTTTTTCTTTTCCTTTTTTTTTTTTATTAAACCACCTCGCGCTATTTGTAGTCGACTACGACGACACGAGAAGCAACAACCCGCTGTAACCCTGAGATATTATGTAGCCGTGCAAACCGCGCAATGACAAACGTCCGCCCGTCGCCCCGCGCGCTCTCTCCCCACAATCACTCCCCCGCGCGCACTACCTGCTGCGTTTTTGCTCGCTCGCATACAAACAAGCGCGATTCGCTCGTACGCACGTCGCCCGTGTGTACCACGGCAATATGGAAGATCATATGTCATGCCGGGGGTGACGGAGGTGTGCGGGGCCGCGGACTCGCCGGGGGTGGCACGCACACCCCTCTAGAGAGGGGAAGAGAGAGAGACAGAGAGAGAGAGAGAGAGCCGGCCGCTCGTTCCGTTTGCACACCCCGTCCGTTTTCGGTCCGTACTGTACACACCGCATGACGTTCAGGGGTGGATAGAGAACGCGCTCGAAAACGCACGCTCTTCGCGAGTGGATGAGATCATTTTTAGCCTTGCTTTATTCGGGATATCCTGAAACGCTATTCGAAGGGATCAATGTACATACATGGAAATGTTGAACAAGTTTAGGTTTCGTTCTCTACAGTGGAAAATCAAACGCCTGTTGTTTTTCACTAATTAATTAATCAATTTTCTCATATATGGGACAGAGAAGATGATTGAATCAAAGATCCTTCTTCAAGATTTCAATAACAGCTTTTCGAAAGTTGTTACGTTGCCTTTCAATTTTGTTAATACAGATATTATTTTTTTTCCTGTAATTGCTCCGATCATAATAATCGCTACAATTGCGAGTTGATATCCCGACGAAACATTTCGATGTACGTACGACACTCGTAGGGCGATACCGAGCGCCGACCGGCCCTGCGCTCACACGCGCTCGCGTAGATTGAATTCCCGCAAACGGCGATGTAACGCCGCTGACGGAAACGAATAAGCCAAATAAAATAAATAGTAAGGGCTTTCCTCTCCCCCGAGGTGTGCGTGCGTGCATGCACGCACGAATCCGCGTGATATACGCGCCGTGCGTGCGGCTTATTAATCTGACGCTAAAACGATATAAAGCGGCCGCCCACGCGACAGCTAGGATAGTACTTCATGCTTGCAATCCTCGTGTAAGCGTTGCGATCCTTCGGATTAACTTGCTCATTGAATAATCTGGAAGACGATGGCAGCACATTTATACGGGAATTGTTTAAATAATTATAATTCTTAATTTATTAATAGTACATAAAAGTAATACGTAAATATATCTTTACATATTCGTATAATATGCGGAAAGACATTTAATTATATTTTTGAAAAATCAACTACATTAGATTATTGTGTAAGACAAAAGAATTTATTGATTATTGATGTTATTATACCACTTTGTTGTAGATTTTAAAAGATGCATTTGGTGTCTAAATAAGGCTGGCATAAAATTTGTTGCAAAAATGATGTTGGAAATCCTGTTCTGAGAGATGGCGTATACACAGCGACTTTCGGACGCGTGTAGTCGCGCGATGGGGTGGCGCCGGGGGTGGCTGGTTGATATAAAGCGCATAGCGCAAGTCGGCCGTGGCGAGACTCTTTGTTCGGGCAACAATATAAGGGTGAATCGCGGTCGTGGATTGTTTGCGCCATATTGTTAGGGTGGGAGGATGATTCGACCATTTATTACGCCGGCATTCCAGCCTGATAATACTAGTAACACGACTGCTAACCGGAATGCTGGGTTTATTCCTTACTGTTGTAATCGGAAGGATGTCCCCAAATTCGAGTTTGCGATTGCCAGTATATTCGCCAATTACGTTTTTATTTATTTATACAGTTGGACGGATTTCGGAATATTAAATATCGCATTATCAATTTTTAAGAGTTGGAATAATCTCGCTTAACGTAATCTGTGTTCCCAGCAATGATTAACCAACAACCTTGAATGATTTTCGATGGTTCTGCGCTTTGAAAATTACACAGATCTCGACGACGTGATATAAATCCAACAACGCTCCCGACACAGTCGGAGAGGCAGCGCGCGGCACCCTCTTTCCTATCGCGGACATAAAGGGCATTCGTGATATCCGCCCAGTAGGAGCTAATCGATGCACATTTCGCCAGGGCGATTTCCGTAATTGCGGCGACGCATTAAACGTCGTATGCATCGGCGGCGGACGCTCGTTCGTCAGGGGTGGGCACTCACAAATTAGAAGAATTCCACCATAAAAAGCAGTCTCGAGGGGGGTGGGGGGCCGCTGGTCGAACTCTCGACAGAGCTTCGCGGAATACCGTGGCGGCGGCGGTATTGTGCGCCACCCGATATTAAAATGCCGGTGATTGATGTGTGTACCGTGCCGGGGGAAAGAGTGAGAAAGAGAAAGAGAGAGAGAGAGAGAGAGACCGCGTAACGCGATACGGCCGAGGGGGTGGCCAATGGGACGCGCGCCACTCTTCACCCCCGAAGCGGCACCTTACTAAAATACGGGGCTGTCATAACGGGGTGATATTGCGTCTTCCCGCAGGGGCCACCCTGTTTCTTTGTGACCGTCGGGGCGTAGTATCCGCGGCTCGGCCGGCTTGCTGACAAAAAAAGGGGGAGGAAAATAGGAAGGTATCGCGCGGCAATCGGTGTATTTATATCCGCGTAAATCATTCGGCCATTGTGCCTTGTCTACTCCCGAAGGAATGCAGTCTGTGTAAATCTCGCAATCTTCCTTGCGACCGTGGGGAACGAAATGAGTGTCAGAAGCGTATTTTGTTGCGAATTATTTTATTTTATATATAAAATCATTTAATTTTCCAAAGGAATTTCTCACAACGGCATAATCTTTTACGCACGCTCAAAGGAAAAACCTAGGACATGCATTCTGATTAAAGGATTAAATACTATTATTCTTCTGCCACAGGTCAGGAGACGTGACCTGGTCGTCTGACTGAGGCTTGAACCTCATTAACATATAATTTGGCAATTTAAAAATTTTAAATTTATTTATTATTTCACGTTACAATTAAATTACTTGTTTTACTCCGATTTTCTCTGACACTGTTTGTTGAGAGAATTGTTGCTAGAATACATGCCGCTTCCTCCTCCCTCGTTCTACTTTGCGTTGTATCTAAACCACCTCGATGGTTTTCAATCGCAGGACTTCTCTCCTCTTCAGCCTCATCGGCGTTTACATCGATTTATTACGCCGCGGTCCTCCCCGAGAGCTCGCGGAAATCGAACGATCGGCGAACGGTTAAGTGTGAGTGGCGAGACACCGCGGAAACCGAGTTTTGCGGTGCTAAAATCAATTCCATGTTTGCCTGTCAATTTGTCGCTAATGGCCGGCCAGGTAACACCTGATGATAACGCGCCATTCCCTGGCAGTTTACCTCGAATGTCGATTTTAGTATTGAAGCATTCAGGCACGACGCGGCAGACCCACCCCTCAGATTAGCGCTCTCCAAGCAAGATACTACAAATACCGGGTGATACATTTTTAAGACGGCGTCTATGCGGTGTTTTCAAAGTCTTTGCAAATGAATCTGTAAAAGATATCACTTTCGCTATAGTACATTCATAAGTTGCATCTTTAACGCGGTATGATTAAGCGGAAATTTGTAATTTTCTTTAATGATAAAACTAAAATTTAATGTAATATTCCAATTCGGTTGAAATTGCGAATTTGTTTATGACATGATAAAAGTACAAAGTATAAATGAAATAATACGGGGAAATTTTTGCGTTTTACGAATCCGGATGCAGTCTGCATTTTTCCAGCCTGGCCCGGAAATCGTCGACGGAAACGAATTCATCCGGTAACGCGATAAACATTGGATGTTGCGAGAAGCAGAAACAATAACGATTTCGCGGGCGATGCATTTAACGTGATAATTAATAATATAATGTCATAATTACGTTCAATGTAATAACCAATAGTGATGTTGAATATCGTATGAGTTTAATGTTTGAGCCATTCATTTTTCCATTCCGCGCCTATTAAAGTAAAATATTAACGATGGATATGCACGCGTGTGTGTGCGCGTAAAATGGGAATCATTAGCGAGATTCCTCTATAGTGATGATGAAAATAAATTTCGTTGCATAATGAACGTTTCTTGCGCTCGAAATTTCTCCCCGAAATATTCGATTACTCTTTCAATTTTATCATTTCCAACGGTTACCAACTTTTCTGTACAAATTATTAATACTCGCAGCGCGTAACATTTTAAATACACACGAAATAGAAGATTTAGAATTAGAGTTTCGCGCGCACAAAACGGTGAATTTGTTGATATAACAATATTGTAAGTACAATAAACCAAAAATGTTTAATGCATCGATGGACTCGCATACATTGCCTGAAAACAAGTTGTGTACTATTTATTACTCTGCATGATGCGCAATATTTTTCGCCACAAAAAAATTATGTTTCTCCGTTATCGTGCGGAGCTTGATGTTTCATTTACATCAAAATACTCTAAAATATTTATTATAACGTATAAAATATCAATTATTAATAAATCTTTTTTTGCCTGTTCGTGGACGTAATATAATCTTAATATCTTCAATTTTATAATTTTATAAAAAATTTTCACAGGCGGCAAAATTTTACATACTTTACCTATATCTTATTAATGCTTCCATAACATTTCATAAAAATGAAATATTTTATGCCGCTTATTATCGTCTTAAAAATATTTTATAACATTATCGTATTACGCATAAAAAATATTATTTATTTATTACTGAAATAATACTTCCCTTTAACGTTTTAAATAATTTGGCGTTACACCATGCTAGTTTTTCTAATATTACAATCCCAACTGAGACGTAAAAAAAGCTTAATAAACAACGAAAAAAGTAGAAACAGAATATGATATTGAATCTTAGTCTTTTAGAAAATGCGAAAATGGAAGATAATGATTAAAAAGTACCAACTCTTTCGGAGAACGGACGCAGCGGTTCAATCCATGATTGTGCAATGCCGATATTACATAAACAAAAGGATAGATAGGATCTCTCAAATTTTTCCACCGAACATTGCTATTTTTTCCCCCCTTTCCTGTTTTCGATCGAAGAGCGAGTTAATGCGCCAGCGTCCTCGTAATTTCGCCAGCGGCAATGCATACTCGCGTATCTCTCGGCGCTCGCGAGAGCGAATCGTTAGGTAATGGCCGCGCGTATACGCGCGTACGATTAATACGGGCGCCTATCAATTTTTCATGGAGAAATAATCCTCTCAGTGCGGGGCTACGTCATATCGGCCCGCGTCACGAGGTGGAAAAAGGCAGCACGTGTTCCGCGACCGAATTTTACATTTCGCCCGCCGGGCGAAACTGGCAATGCGAAAGAGCACGCGCGGCTTCTCACCCTGTGGCCGAATAAAAATGAAAATATAACGTGCATGTAATATCTGGATTACAATGCGATCGGTCGGTGTTGTTTCGGAAAATATTTGCGTTGCTTTTTCGTCGAGGAGAGCGCCGGCGAATTTCCCGTTTGGTCCACGGAGATCTCGCGTTTCTCTGTTTACGATTCGCATTTCTTTTGTTCCTGCGTCAGCGAGTTGGAGGGAAAAATTACTATCTACATTAGATGTTAAATGCTGATAATGTTTACGTGTGTAGAGTAATTTTGGATAGTAATAAGCTTTGTGTCACTCAATCTCTTATAGTAATCTTTCAAATAGTCATAAAAATGCAAAGTTCATTTTATTTTTAATCAAACTCAAAAGTCCTACTTTGATTTCTTTATCTAATTTCCAAGACAAAGAAAATTAATTCAATAGGGAGTACTTTTTTTATATAGTATTGTAGATAAAACTTAAATTGAACATACTTTAAAACATTTAGATTTGTAATGATAATTTAAAAAATTATATATTTATGCAGATTTTAATTTAAAAGTTTATATTTGTGTGTATTAACATAAATTTAAATAGCTTATAATTAAAGCATAATATTGAAGATGTGAAGAAAATTATGTATTAATTTTTAAATAAATAAATATAGATATTATTTATATAGACAAGAAGTTTTAAGCAATATATTATGTATGTACATACATATTTTTCTTTTACGCATATAGTTAAGCACATTAAGAGTTCAGAATCCCAAAGGCGATTACTCGGAAATAGTTTCGAGCAAGCGATCGGGAAGCTGCTCTCTATCACACTCTCGCGTGAGAAGCGATGATATGCAAAGGGGTTTAAAATGCGCCGCGTAAAGGCGGCTTAACGCCCCCGTAACCCGGCTGCCGGAAAAAGACGAGAAATTTGTATTTGTCGGCTCGTTTCTCGCTTTTACGAGGGGCATCTATTCACACGAGCAACCCCCGCCCGGTTTCTCGCTCGTTGTACATCGCTATGCAAACTCCTCCGCGATCTCATCCTCGATAGGATGCAACCAACCAACCCTCGTGCTACGTCCCCGTAGCACTCGTGCTACCCTCACGAGAGCTTTTGATGCCTCTTTCTATTTTTTTCTCGCTCCCGCGAGGTTTACGAGACGCGCTCGTAATGTCGGAACAGCTACCGAAAGATCCTCCGGAGAAATGTGGGACTAGCGACGATGCGAATGACAACAATCGAATGTGAGGAGATGCCATTCGCTCATTTCAAATTTTATGTCGCGGATACTGGATAGCGATATGCACTGTCTACAAATTCTACGATTTTAAATTATTCGAATAGAGCAAGAGAAAGATGTATAGCGATATGATGTATCGCTTCTTGTGTTAATGTTTGGCGAAAAAATTTATTTTGTATTTTGTATTTGTCAATTTTATTGTTTTGACTATTTTTTTTTTTGAAAAAACACGTTTTACGTTTCATTTGAGCCATGTTTTTTATCATGCAAACTTTTCTCTTAAGTTTCTTTGTCTTTACCATTTTTGATCATTTTGACATTGGAGTTGATCTAAATTTAGACTGAAATTTTAATGACATCAATATTTTTATTTTTTTTTTACTTTCATTTTTTATATAGAGATTTTATATAGAAATAATTATAAGACCCTTCTAAGAGATATCTGCAAATTTTTAATGTAATATTTGTTTTTTAAATTACAAAGTTAAAGAACGAGCAAATATTAGTCTCTTGAAATTAAGTGACTAGTGTATAAAAATTACTTTTAATATGTTAATATTTATAAAATTATAAATTAAATTCAAAACAATTCATAATTGTTTCATTATATTATTGAGCTCATTTCGTTAACTAATCATTAACCATCATTTTTTTAAATTTGTTTTAAATGATACATAAACAATAAAGGTTTTCTGAAAAGGGAATATCACATAAACTGTTTAGTCGATTCTTTCCACGACGCTAATAGGCAAATGTAGTCGTATTTCTTTCTCATTTTCCGAACATCTTGTCACATTACTCTCGTTCCCCCAAATCACCGAAAATAAGTTTCGGCTTTCAAATGGAATACCACAAAATGGGTTAGCCTATTATTCTATTTTCAGAAACTGACAGTCAGTTCGTAAATAGATACAGCACACAAACTCGGAACCCAAAAGAATACCTGAAAAAATTTGTTGTTTCGTAGAAAATATGCCGTGTTAAGTTATTTGATGTAGTCACATAAAACATTGCGGTGTTGAAATAAAATCAATATTTTAGAATTAGTATGAACGAATAAGGAAATATTTTTACATTCTAAAAATGTATTTTAGTTTAATATTTTCGCACAAGCAATCATAATTTTTTCAACATTCAGTTTCTCGAAAAATATTTCTCGTATAATAATAATATAAAATCTCTCATGAGCTATTAACGAACAAAAGAGTCTTCGTAGTATTTTTTATTATTTCCACATTTAAATATATTCCAAACTACATTTTCAACTCTTTACCATCAATTAATAATCAATTTTGAATTCGTACATCTTTTACAATGAACTGTTTAATTATTCTCAATCATGATGTATGTACGAATTACTCCCTGTCTCTCTCCCTCGTTCGCGAATTCCCTATATCCACGACCGGCCATCACATTATCCGCGTTTTCGCGCACAATAAATATCAGCGATCGCATGATCGGCCCGAGTGTCACCCGTATCGGGACCCGGCTCGAATTTTCCGCTTTGATGCGACATGCGGCGAATCATGACTCTTCCGACAGTCGCCGTCGCCGTCAACGGTCTCGGTATTATCCGCGATGACGCGCGCGGCCGCTGCGTGTATCAGATTTTCGACATTCGAAATTCCCACCTAGCCGGAGGGCAGGTGTGACGGCGGCCGCACACGCTCGTCGATACTTTCGGCAAAAGCTTTCGTCGAAATATAATCCAGCGCGGGGTTAAATTACAACCGCGGCGGACCGCTCGGCCGCGTCGGGCGGATATTTCAATTGACAACGTTATTCCGAAACGGTTATGGAGCCGATGCGAGCCGCGTGTACGGATACGCCTGTACGTGCCGCTTTCGTCGTCCCTTTCGGATTCTACGGACGTGTCGCGTGTCGACGAAGCGACCTGTCCCCCCCTCCCCCTCCCCCCTCTCTCTCTCTCTCTTTCCTTCCTTCCTCTTCCTCCCTTTCGTTCCATGTGGATGTTGTGATTTTTTTTTTACTTCATTCGCCGCGCGTATCAATCGCCGGCCGCAACGCGATTTCGATATTCCGCCGCCGTATGGAAAACCTTGTAATGACGTTACGTCGTTCGCCATTTAACGGTGGGATTTTTAATGCGATTGCGACGAACGCGCGCCGAGCGAGCGAGCCGCAATCGCGCGCGAGTCCGCGGAAATGGAATTCGTTTCGAGGTAGATTGTAAGATTGATTCGCTTGTTACCTGTAACTGGCTTCGTTCATCGCGTCCAATTTGTTTATCTTCCCTTCTTTCACCCTTTTTTGTCCAAAAGCGAAATCTATCGAAAGAAATCTCTTTTTCTTTCATTCTCCCAGCAAGTTGTTTCTACATGTTCATGAATATGTTCGGTATTTTAATAAAAGTGTCTTCAATTTTTGCAAAATTATTACGTCATTGATATCGAGTGCATGAATTTAGATAAGTTAGATTAGATTTAGATAATTCAATAATAATAAAAATATTTGGATAATTCAGATAATATGGATAAATATTCAGATGAATTTAGGTAAGTCTAGATTTTTACGCAATTTTCCGATTGCGCGAAAACATTTTATTATTTGTTATATATTATAATAATTAATTTCTCGCGAGAATCGTCGCTGCCTTAAAATTATACAAAGTTGACGAATCGAAATGGACGGGCGAATTTTGACTATGGTCCAAATGGTCATTTAATTATCAAACATCCTGATTATATTCTCTGCTATATTTAGAACTGCTTATATTACTGCAGCTATATTATAACGATAAACTATAATAGCCAACACACTCGTCGAGGGAATATCCAGGATATTCATAGGTTCGATATTCGGCGAAATGCGCGAAATAATAATCGTCAAAATTGGCATGCGGGATGTCTAAACCTCGCTGTTGCAAAGTGTGAAATACGTTAAATCGCCGAAAAAAAGGGGGAACAAAAAAAATTCTGGATCGGGAACGAGAAAAAACATATCGCCGTCATGGCGCCAAATTGTCATGATATTTTTTTCCAATATATAACGGATATTTCGCTTCGTGTATATGCCCGCCAGAAAGACCGGTCGCATTATTGTATCTTTGCGCACATAAAATACAAATGCAGTTAATCTTCGTGAAAGCGGCTGATACGAATAAACATGAAATATTAATGTATCCTCCTGTCATTCTCGCGCGGCTCGTACTTTTCTATTTGTCACTTTTCACGATCGCACGCACACCCCTCTCTCGACATTTTTATATCTATGATAAAAATATAGTTTTGCTGGCGTATTATTTATTAACGGAAGATTTAAGCTCCGCAAAACGTTAAACTCCTTAATATCTTGACATTTGTAACTGTATTGAATGTCTGCACAATTTTGCTGTAAAATCAAAGTTGGATTCTTTCTACTGAGATTGTGATTGAATAAGTAACAAGAAGCAAGTGCGTGAAATTAGGATTGGAAAAATTGAACGGGAAAAGAGGAGCGAGATTGGAAATTAGCATGTCTCGGGAAAATCCATCGGTTTTCCGGCGCGGACGGAAAATGAGCGGCCGAACCGTCCGTTTGCGTTTGCGGCCGGACGATCATTCGTGGGTCAATCAACGTTCGCGCTTGCACATGTACCAGAAGCAGAGTTCGGTTACCGCGAGACAGATAAATGGAAAGAGAGAGAGAGAGAGAGAGAGAGAGAGAGGGGGGGGGAGAATGGGACAGGGAGAAAGAGAGGGAAAGAGGCAGTGTCGAGAGCTTGCTTTAAATCCGATAGCTCTGTGCGGGATAACCACTGGCTTTTATTAATTAATAACAAATGTATCCCGGAATGAGTTCAACATCAAATAAAATGATATTCCTGTCGGGTAATCCGGTCGCTCTCTCCCCCGTCGACGAGGACCTATTCATATCGTGGATTTTCAGCTGTGAATATCCACATCGAATTTCGTATTGCTCAGAGCGAATGGGAAATAGAAACACGTATGGATGGTAAATAATTCGGATTAATAAATATTGTGCTACATCTTATTTCATCTGCCTGGCAATATTACTTTACCTGCGATAGTATTTTGGAACTAACTGATAGATTTCATAAAGATACAATGAAGAGAAATATATTTAATATTATAAGAAAGACATAATTTATGTAAATATTTTAGTTTTAAAATTAAAAATTTGGAGTTATGTGTCAAACTTTGATTAAAATTTTAATAAACAATTGTATAAAATAAATGACACATTTTTCTTGATTGCAAAGAGAATTATAATAATTTATAAGTCTGAAAAGACAAGACTTGTTATAGATGTTTAAAATAAAAGTTGTAATGTTAAATTTTCTACTAGCACTATTATTGTTATTCTAATTATTAACCAAAATTTGATGATATTCTAATCGTTATTCTCACTTTTTCCATATTCTTTTTCCGAGACGAGCATTCCTACGGGCACGGATTGTACGAATTGCTGCAAATATAATGCGGAAAATAAATAACGCGGAGTGGTGTGTAAAATCGCATCGGCGGGTAGAAATAAACGTATGAATCCGCGCGTAATTGCACGATTAAAATTTGACCGCGCTCTCATTATCGTTATCGCGTTACCGCGATGGAAAATTGCGGCCTTCGCATAAGTCATTTATGTCGTCTACAATTATTTGCGTAATAACCGACGTTATAAATCTACGCACTTAATGCCGCGGAAATATACATTTGTGTAGAGGGGATTTTGATGCGCGCTGAGCGCATTTTGACGGTTTTCGAAAATATCGCCGACAGAGAAAAGTCGAAATCTACTCGCGACGCGGTTTTAAAGAACGTGATGAAAACTTGGCTGTGTGATCCGCATTTCGCGTGTGTATGCGCGTCCATTAATTACGGATAATATTCTACCGACTACCCCCGAGGGGGAGATCGCGTGAAATATACGCGGGATAAACGCCGATTTCGCAAGCGCGAAATTGCTGCGCGCCTGTAAAAACGGTGGAAAAATTATTCATGTCGTTTTTACACGGCGCCTTGCTCGAAGCCCAGGTAATTCGTAGACGCGCGCGCTAATTTGCAAAACCACCAAGCGATATGCGAGAGTTTTGCGCGGCTCTATCTCGCGGTGATATCACACTTTGTTACAAAAATTCATCCGCGATAAATTAAAGATTAATTTTGCTCAACGTCATGAAAAAGGAAATAAATTTTATAAATTTCTCGAGGAGCTAAGCTGTCTTGCGGCAGATTCTAGAAGTAGAAATTCATCTTAAGGATCAGCTTTTCGAAGCTGTAGCTCGTCTCCGCTTTTCTCGTTGACGAGGATCTCATCGAGATTCAATTTGATCCGTGGAGATCAAGACGCGCGCGCCGATCCGTCGAGGAGGGCTAAAGTGGCGGGGTATGAAACCCGTATAATAGCGAGAGTGTCAAGGGCGAGAGGGATGCCTGACGACGGGGTGAACGATGCCTAGTATAAGTCAGAATGCGGACAAGCGTGCGGTTTCGGGGGTGAGAAGTTTAAATGGCTCGTCCGTATGGTGCTTCTCTACCCCTTTGTCCCTTCCACCTTTGCTCTCCCTCTCTCTTATCTCTTTCGAAATACAGACCCGAAAAGCCCGTTCAACAATCCAGCCACCTCTTGCACTCCCGCGAGTTTCGCCCGAACAAGATATCGAGCTGGCGGCGTTGGGCTAGCTTTTTCGTTTGGTTTTTATTAAAAATATTAAAGCCCGTTCTCGGACAACAACGTTGGTTGCTGCCGGTTGCTGGTCACGGGCGAGCATTTATTGCGCGACCGGGTTCAAGTCCGCTCGCGCCCGAGCGCCCACGCGAATAAAACCGTTGAGGAGCATACGTTTACGTAGAATTAATCGGAAATCCAATAACTCGCCTCTCGTCGCCGATGTAGATTCAATCATGTTTGCCCGCGCTGCGCGTTCCTGACCATTTACATGGATTTACATGGACTTAATTATTGTCATCCGATGCTCGAACCGTTGTTCCGCTTTTATTTTTATTTATTTTTTTTTATATTTTCTTCCTTTTTTCTATGAGACCTCTCGCGAGCGATTGGGCGGAAGAAAAAGAGGACAATGCCAAAGAAAATTACGCTTGTGTGTGTGTGTGTCTCGTTATAAAATTCTTATTTGTACTAATCGTCGGTCGCGAAGAAATTAAACCGAATATTATATTTTTTTTAAGAAAAAGAATTAAAATTATAAAAAATAAAAGTTAGAAACATTAAATATTTATACATCTAACAATAAATATATTGATATATAATATGATGTTTGGCAAATATAAGTGTAATGTTCGTTTCCGGAAAATATCAATTTTTGCCATCTGTTGTCTCCAGAAGCGATATATATTATTTATTATTCTCCTAAATACAATTATTTCTTTCCAAACGTCAACGCCTTTTCTAATTACAATCTTCCTGCTCTCGCAGGAAGAAGCGAAAATACTTCCCAAGTGACATTGATTATTGTTCCTTGATACCGGCGTCAGTATATTCGATTTGGTTTCATCCGCGCAATTTTCGCAAAGTTTTTCTCGCGATAACGGGCGTATTCGTAGAGAGACGAGAACGATTCGGCCGCGAGGTCGACGGGCGACGGAAAGCGTCGGGGGAAAAAGGAGTCGCAGAATTTTCTCACCGACGATTTGCACCCTTCGCGCGAAAATCGCACGGCAAAGCCCCTCGTGTGCTCGTTCTTCCGCCACGTTTCATCCCCCTGCTGTCAGACGACTGACAGTGCGCGGCCCGCCCCCGCCGCCTCTCTTGCATCTCCACTTGAAATTTTCCCTTCTTTTTCATAATTTTATTCATTTTTCTTGCCAACCATAGCGATCCCGCGGCCGTCTGTTTGCCTATGCAAATGCAGCGCGTCGGAGCGAGCTGCTCTCCCGTTTCTTCCGACTCGGTTTCGCCAACCCCCTCGCTTCGTGTACATTTTACAATACCGGCCTCCACCTCCCCCGCCACCCTTTCGTCTTCTCTTTCTCCGGCGAGTGTCTGAATATTATTAGTAATTAACGGAAACGCCCGAATACCGCTTTATGCGGGACTACCGTCCACCACCGCGGCGAATTACGCTCCTCTTGCGCGTTATAATTCCATGAATAAATCGTGCTCCGGGCAAATTAAAACCTTCCAGAATTCACGACGTTACTCGTGTAGGACTAGTCGATATCAATCTGAATCTGTGCTGTACGAACGAAATGTGTCGGTGCGATAGTCGAGAAAAGCGATGAATGCTTCGAAACGAAAAAATCCGACTTAATCCCTCCCGTATTTCGCCAGCAAGCGAACCTGTCCTTTATCGAGCCCTCATGCTGTCTTAATGATTGAGGACACTTATCTTTCCCTTTCGCAAAAAAATTCACGTTTTTGTGCACAATATCCTGCGCATCTTTTAATTAGATTTTGGTGTAATAATAAATTGTAATAAAAATGCATATTTATAGAATTTTGATGAGCGAATTTTACTTGAACGAATGTTACTGATGAAAGGAAAAAGTCATTGACCAATTAATCTAAGAATTTGATTTATTTAGAATCTTGACAATGTAAAAAAATGAGACATGTGTAAATAAACGAGATTTGTGCTGACAATATATTTCCAATAAAAATGAGGAATTTAGTATTATTTGACACTACCAACAAAAATACGCAAAAATACGCACGCAACAATAATTAAAAATAAACGCAATACAAAATTCACTTAAAATTTAAAATAACGAAACTAGAAAAAATATTAAGAATCACTAATGTGAAATAATTCGAGATTTATTTTATCCATGTACTCGAAATGGTTTGATTTTAAATATCTTTTTTTTACCTGAAAATTGTCACTTGCTAAAATGTTGAATGATTGCCCGTGTGCCAGGCATGGTTTTTGTCAAGGTGGAAGGGTGAATGTGCCAAGTTTGCTCATGTTGATGGCGAAATCGACGGGCAAGAAAGACGAAGACGCGACCGGGCCGGCGCGGCGGCGCTCTTACGATCTGGCCGCACAAGTTCCGTCGATTTGCCGCATCTGTGCACGTTTAGGAAGTTACTACGTTAGCGTGCCACTTAAATCACTCCCTCGTTCGTAGCAGCCCCCGTACAGGGGCATCGTCGCAATGATGCCGTGCTCCTCTTAAGCTCCTTTGCGGGAACAACCTCGTCATCGAAAGTTCATCCCCCGCCGGGACGCGCGAGTCTTTATTGCGTCGCCAAGTTTCTCTTCGAGGACACGTGTCCTTCGTGAAGGATCACGGTTACGCGAATATCCCACCCTTGTATGCTCTGCAATCGCAACGTTTGCGATTAATCTCAATGTTACAGCCGAGAAGAAATTTCATGTGAATTAAAGTAAAAACCGACGAGAAGAATTAATTAAGGATCTTAATTGACTTCAAGTTATTAATGAGTAATTTTTTAAATGTCTCATTATCGTTTTATGTGACAATACGTTTTTGAAAAACATGTAAAAGTCTTTTTTTGCATGGCGAGGAAAAAACTGCACAATAGGACACACACACACACACACACACACAATCGGATTTTCCATGTTGTGCTCTCTTGATCCTTTAAAAGATTTATATGGGGCATAGCTCGTTATTTATTTAAAGTCATTGATACCATTACTGACATTTATCCCGCGTTCGAAAAAAATCGCACCGTACCGACTACATCAAGGGTCATCGATCACGGGTCTTCTGAAATCCTTTGATATTAAAAATACAAATCGGTATTTATTGTAAAAACGGGAACGAAAAATTCCGCCGATAAAACATCGGCGCTCGAGTGGCGATTTATACGATGGCGATAATTCGCCAACTTTTCCAAGGCGATGAAAATGTTGGAACGGATCATCGCGGGATAATAAATACATCGTCTTCGATGTCGATAACGGTGAGTAATTTATAACGCGAGGGTCGGCTTTTAAGCGGCGACCACATCGCCCAGGTACGTACCCGTGTCGGATACGAGCGATGATCGACATGTCGGTGCACGTGATGGCTTTATAAATTCGTGCGCGTTCCCTGCGCGTATGCGTGCACGCTCTCGCACACGCGGTCCCTAGTAAATAAATACACACCGAGTGAGAGTACGCGCGCGTATTATTCACCGGATCGAAGTGGAGAGAGAGTATTATGGAATTTATTTAATCCACCCGACGCACTGGCTTTGTCGCATACGAATGCTGGAAATTCCGATCGATCATTATATCCGCCGACTCTCGTAAACGACAGCTAACGTTCGTTAGGCGGATCTTGAACGCCGAAAAAAGGTTTGTTGAATGGTATTTGTTTGTTCCATTTTGTCGCCGAGCCCGGGCCCTTTGCGTTGATTTTTTTGTCCCGACGGAAACGCTCGGAAACGCTATGAATTATTTCGACAGCGCGTACTTGTGAAATATTACGGGAAATACAAAATGTATAAAATATGTAATAAAATATTGTATATATTCCAGCGAGGGAGAATTATCTGTCTCTCGCCGAGCGGATTCGAAATCTCATCCCTTTTGTTCGTCTGTCATCCCCATGTCCCGCGAAAGCCGCGATTCGTATTCTTCGCCTGCCAATACGGGGCTCTAGGTATTGTACCGCCGCCGAATTTGCATCGTTACATTCGCTCTGCGATCGTTCCTTCCGACAATAATTCAAGACTTTTCTGGTGAATAAGAATGTCTTTCCGATTTTATTTTAGCATTCAAACTTGGAAATGTTACACGGATACTAGAAATGTCGCGAAAAATTATTTTATCGGTTTACTATTATTTTTCCTACAATTTTAAAGAGAATAAGATTTTACTATAAATTATTACTTCGCTTTTAATTATTTTTAAACATTAATCGAAAATTGTTTTTAATAATTCATATCGACATAATTTGCATTATATATTCCTAATCTATATTTAACTTAACCTAACCTAATTCTTTCACCCATCCAGACCAAATTTTGTATAGTTATTCTTTAGAACTCTGCGAGAATTATAGTTACATCAAACTCCATTTTTTTTTCCTCTCATCATTTTTTCATCTCCTTCATACATTTCATGATAATAACTTCTAAACCTTTAAATCTTTAAATTGATCTAAACTAAACTGAACTAAATTTCGCATATTCTCTAAAATCCTGCAGAACATGTATATAAACATATGAATTAGTAAATTGTATATTACTATGAATCAATTTCTATATGTTATTATTTGATTTCCATACAAATGCTAAAGTTTTAACTAAAACCTAGGTATTTTACGTTAGCATGTAAAACTCGTCTTTGAAAGATGTATTCTTTTTCTTTATCTTCTCCGAGATTCGCTAATTCATCGGCGCATCTTACAATAACTTACGCTATCTGTAAATTATCAGAACATTGACAAGCCATGTATTGTTTTCTTTTTATATTCTAACATTTTTGCATTGTACGCATCTCCCGGACGTTCAAGCGAGAAATCGGAGGAAATGGTACTGCAATCCAGTTCAAGTAGCGCTGTTAAAATCGACCATTCGATTCAGCGTATCTGTTATTCCGCGCTTCGCGTTATTTTATCCTCGAAAATTCTTCCAAAACACTTAAACACTTAATGCCAGAGTTTTAATACATCCTTCAATTACCTATCTCGATATTTAGTAGAATGAAGACAGCGAAAAGGGATTATGTCCAGTCGCGAAATTTCTTTTTCTTTAGATAAAATCAACATGAAAGGATTTGCAATTAAGGGGGAGCCTCGCTGTACGTCGAACGAAATTGGTAAAAAGGCCAAATTTTTTACCGGCGCGAGTGATCGTTGACATAGCGCGCATCGCCCGATGAATTTACGAGTGAGTGCCTCGAAAAGGCAAGGCTCTCGGAATATTTAACCCGCCATTACACCTCGTTAATATCGTTTCGAAAGCCGCCGCGGCATTTAATTATCCCCAGTTTCGCAATTTCCCGAGACTCGGCCGCACCGGCGCGGGAAGCGCGAGAAGAAGCTGAAAGGCCGAAGGAGGCGAAGCGGCGCGGAAAGTCGTAATCGGCGCTCGAGAGAGGGTGTCCTCTAAAAGACTTCCTGCGAGGAAACCCAGAGGAGGCCGGGATGAGTTCTGCGGTCGATGTTTTCCGCGGCGTTGCGGGAAAATTAAATGAATATGGGTAAACGATATCAAAGGGGCGGGCGGGGAGATACGTGTATCTCAATTCTTCAGCCTGACAGGGCGCCGAAATTGCGTATTTTTAAGCTCGCCCAACGCCAAAAAGAGGAATCTCCTTCCTCGGGCGGATTTCGTCCTCCGTTTCGTTTCACGCCAGGACGGACTTCGGCGACGTTTTTGCCCCGGAGGCACCTTCGAACTGCCACCTGGTCGATAAGATCGAGTCCTTGCCTCTTCTGCTAGCATTTCGCCATCATTCTCATTTTCACTCAGTTTTCCGACAGCTTTGGGAAGGCCAAAGAATAAAACTGCGTGACTTGGTTGGATTTACGATAATAAGTGAAAGTAAAACCGATGTATAGAATTAACTAGTCTATTTTGTATTTTGAATTTATACATTTATTCGTATTGTAAATAAAACTGTAAGATGTGAAGAGCATGGAGCAAACAATAACTTGCCTAATTTATTATCGTAAACTTTTATCAAACGATTATCGCGTCTTGAAACTATTTTCATTCGCTTCATTGTATCTTGAATTGAAAATGTCAGCAGATTTCATCCCCCGAAAGCCTGTTACCGCGAACGCCGGCGGGATATACGGGGAGTGGTCGAGGGACGAATCCAGTTACGCGTAACGGTATTTCGATGCATTAATATTTTCGTGCGAGCGAATCGTATAATGTCACTGCGGCCGGACCGCCGCATCCGGATTACGAATTAATTGCCGCGCGATGAAATCAAAACATCTACCTCCGTTTATAATTAATGTTATTGCGTCGTGCAAAGGGCGGTTCACCGCAGGTAAATCGCCGCAGCCGAGCGCGCGAGTAAATTCGAGTTGATCTATGATCGTTTTCGAGGAAGCGCGCGCGGCCCGGCACCCACTCGCAGAGGGGGAAAGGGGGGGAGAATCTAAGGGAAGGACAATTAGTAGAATAGCTCCTCGATGGGCGATCAATTGGATAACTGGATTAGATTAACTTGTTTTGCGGCCGGATCTCCTTCCTACATCGATACTCACTGTAATGGAGTGCCGTGCTGTCTCTACCGAAATTAAAGGGGCTGCATTCTAGGGGACGAAAATCTTGCTCGAGCAAACTTCTTTCTCTGTGTTTTGGCAAAAAATTTTATAAAATATTTCAAGAAAGTTTTTCAGAAAGAGACAAGTGTGAACAAACTGAACTTAATATTTAGAAAAAATAAATAGTAACAGTTTAAGGAAGCAAAATAATCGCGATAGGTATTTTAAATAATAATATCGTTGTTTTTAGATATTTTCATTTGTGTCAAGTTGTACACGGTGTCAGAAATACCTATGTAGCCATATAAAATTGACTATCATTGACGTATCAAAGGATCTGTTGCGAAAGACAATCAAAAGCGTGAATTTTTTAAATTGACTTTTCTGATTGGCGCAACAGATCCCCTAATATATGGCCAACTTCATATGTCTAGGCATTTCTGACACCGCGTGTACGCCAGATTTGGCGCAACGGGATATATTCTATATGATCAAAGTATCTGCAGCGCGTTATAGATTTGATTTACATCCAGCCCCACGTAATCGAGGAAAGATTAGACAGCGGCCAGCTGCCGGGTCAGCGCACCGGCACGGCATGACGATCGTGACAGGGTTGCGCGCCCGTAGATGAGGCTTGTCGAAGGGCAACACGAGCCCGATGCCCGCACTAATCACCCCGGCTCGAGCCCAAACTAAACCCTCCGTCCAACTTGACGTCCCTTTGCTTTTTGCCGCGTCATTCATAAGAGAACCGAGATTTCCGCGCGATAAGTCTAACCGTCCCCAAGTATCCGCCAACTTGATCGCTCAATCGATCATTGATCTTGAGGTAAAAATAAATTGCGAGGGAAGGGGAAAAAATGGAAGCGAACAACTTACCGAAGATCTTTCGAAAATTGAATTTCCGAATGTGCCCTATTTTTTTAAATTAATTTACATTTATATATAAATTTTTCTTTTGGGGAACAAATCATAAAGGATCAGAGTGTTTGTTTTTCAGTGTATCGATAGAATTTAAATTATTTCAATAGCGTTGCCATGCAATTATTTTGCTGTATTAAAATATGTGAATTAATATTATTTCATCTGAATGAAACGTCAGTTAAAGCAAATGCTGAAGGAATCTATAATAATTCATAAAACGTGCACTTTTCGATAAACCGAATACCGTTTGTAATAATCTTTTATTTCCGTGCATTAACATACTTTGTTCAGTCCAGTTTCGGCTCTTGTCCCCGGGTATACCATTAAATATCTTAAATACGGTACTCGGCGGGGGCTGTCAGAAAAATCGATCTCGCGTTCCATAAACGTCCGCAAACTCATAATACGCACACTCGTCGCGGGAATGACCACAGCCGGGGCAATATCGCGAGCATTGCACATACCATTTAATTTTATTCGCGGCCTCGGTGAGTTGCGGTGGAAATATATCGGCGCCCGTATCCGCGGGAGCTTTATAAATATTGTCGCGGTGATATCTCTGTCGCGCCTTGCGCGGCCCCGACCCCTGGATATTCAAATGTCAGCCCCGGGATCAGCGGGCTGACAACGTTTTAGCGCCTCGAAATATTATTTTCCACCCCGTTGCCGCGCGCCTTCGATCGACGCCGTCGCGCGGCGTCCATCGTCGTCGATTCGCAAGGAAGGAAGAAATACAAGGCGAGGGTCGATCTCTCTTTATTCCGTCGCGGCTTAACTATTCAATAACCGATCGGACTCGATCGCGAACAATACGCGTTGAAAGTGTCTGTGACACTTTTACATTGTTCGAGACGGGCACCTCCGTTTTACGTTTTCAATCCGGCATTTCTCTAACAAGTTTCTTTGTTTAGATGATAGAAATATACTCCTTTGAGCTGCATTTTTTGTATTTTGAATCGCGTTAATGTAATTGAAACTAATTTTTTATTAATCAAGAAGTTCACTTTTAAATATATTTATAATTCTTTTGAACAGTTAAATTTAACGATGCTTATTAGTGCCAAATATAGACTAACAGAATTTACTGATTAGGAACAGTGTTTTAAGACCGATAAATAATTGGCTCAATTTATTTAAAAAAAATTTATGTACATTTGTACATTAATCGCTAATAGTAATTTAATAATTTCACTTTGTGTAATTATTATATGAACAATTTTGCTGCTTCGCATAAATTGCGACATTTTATATTCTGTAAAATGAAACTGTAAAATGAAACGATCTCGCAACGAATGTGCCACTTAGTCGGCAAACTTTACTCGGCCGTCGCCGGGATGAGTCAGCCGTATCGAGCGGCTGTTGCCTGCTCATAAATTGATCTCGATGTTGTGCACTGATTGAACCCGCCTTATGACAACTCGGCGTTTACGAGTGCGCTTGAACGGGATTAAATTGAGCGCCGGGTCCGCGACGGGACTTAATTGAGACTGAAATCGCTGAAATCCGTCAGGGCCCACGATTTTCTCTCTTCGGAAACGAGAGCCGATCCCTCAACCTTTAAGGAGACATAAAACCCGGTGGTACGGACCGCGTCGTTTGCATTTGAATTATATATTCGTGCGTCGCGCGATAATTGGATCTGTAGCTTTGCGTAGCTTTTCAAGATGACGAGCGAAACCGCGTCCTTGCGTCTGAAGTTCTGCGGTTTCCTTTTTTTTTACGAATGCGTTTTCCATCATGCATAAAATTGCACAACGATTGTCGTAAGTCTTGGGGGAAGATTGCTGGATATGTCGTAGTAAGATCATGATATTAAGATTGTGGAATGCGCATAACGAAAATAGATGTGAATTACTAACTCCAGATATCTACATAGTCGTGCCGTAAATTCTGTCTTTGGGAAAGATGAATTTATTTTGTAACTAAAATAGAAGGCAACATGAAACATATATATTTTATTAAATTTATTAATCGTAACTCTTGCAATATACAGAATCTCAGTGCCATTACCAGTGCCATTAGCCTCGATATTTCGATGATATTTCAGACGAAGCTTCTCATCTAAATTTTTAAGGAAAGAACTTGTTCTAAATCTCTTCGAAATATCGAGTTTCTAAAAATTGATTTGGTGAAGACAACGATACTGACATTTTATAAGAGTTTGAAAACTAGTTTTTAATAGTTATAATTATTTTCATATTATAATTGTGGTTAGTTCAATAATATATAGGTACAATTATACATATATAGAATTCATGCTCCTTTTTATTTTTTAGGTTTCAAATAAAACCATTTTTCTTAGAAACAGAATTTATGACATATGTATTTAAATATGTATTTATTCTTAATTTAATCATAACTGATAATACTAATTTTTTAAATTTTAATTTGTTATTTGTTAATTATTAATTTTCGATTATCAATTCTCATCTATCATCTTTAAGATTTAATTCCAATTAACTGTCGAGTCTTCTATTCTCCGCTTTTGCGGTCTAGTCTCAAATATCTGTCCTCAATTTTAGATTTTCGTTTTGCAGCTTTTATTTTTTATTTCTCGATCTGCGTTTATTACTCTCAGTATTTTAAATGACTCGGCTTTTAGTATTACCTACCATAATACATTTAGATAGTTTATTTTCCAAGGAAAAGGAGATTGCTTTAATTAAACTCTGCCTCAATTTAATTAGTTTTATTCATGAAGTTGCATGGTCTATTATTCATTATCGGAAAATGATCCTTCATATATAACAGCCATGTATCCACGATGCAGAGTTGCGACGGTCGTTAAACCCTCGGGTCTTGGATCGTCCTGTCGAACCAGTATCGAAGATCGTTGTCCTTTCTCAGTTATTCGAGTCCTCGATCGTAACAGATCGGCAACCTGATCGACACAATGCCCGTAATTCTGTGGATCTCTACAGGAAGTGCACTCTCCCACAACCGCAGAGATGAGTTTGGCGCCATTACCGGCGTAGATCGCCGATCGTAAAATTCGAAGGGACAATCGCGGATTCGCTACAACAATGTGAGGGGACTTATTTTTATTTATTGAAGCATTTTATCGCAGTCCTCGCGTTATTGCATTCCTTCAACATTTTTCCATGCCACATTCCAAAAATTCGATAATCAAGTTTACAACACACACACACACACACACACACACACACACTTTAGAATTATGTAGTTGTACACTTTTCTCAAGCCACTTTGCTGATTTCAAAAAAAGTGTCGATCTCGTCGATTTCTCAAGATCCATTATCTCGCTACAAATGTAAATATTTTTTTAAAATTTCTTACATTTAGTGTTTATTCATACGGTTTATTTGAATTTTCGCAAATTGCGATTATTCATGCTTACATCTTAACAACATTTTCAATCTTTCTGGAAAGTTTATATCTCATCATCTCGTTACGAATGAACATAATTTCTTAAATTTCTTACATTTAGTGTTTGTTCATACGATTCATTTAAATTTTAATTATTTTCGCCAATCGCGATTATTCATTCTTACATCTTAACATTTTCAGTCTCTCTGGAAAGGTCATTTCTCAACTCGTAGTTTACAACTGTTTGCGTTTTATTTCTCAGTGAATTACACGCTCATTGATGATACAAAGTTGCTGTTCTACACACGGACGGTCGCGGGTTTTACTGTCATTGGAGGAGCGGCGAGGCGAAAGACTTGTATCGTGGATTGTAAATGTTGTGAGGATTCATTCCGCGGGGTGGGGCGCGGAATCGTTAGTTAGTTGCAAAATCGGAATACATCGCAGCCGCGAAACGATCCAGTCCCTCTCCCGGGCGAATTAGTCGGCCTGGCAATATAAGTTTACAGCACTGGATCGGCGATTATAGTCCGGTCTTAACGATTCTTGAAAGTCGCTGCGGGCCCCGAGGCGACTCTCCTCTCGTCTAACGCCAAGGATTTCGCCGTGAAAGCCACCGTGGAGACTTTAACGTCCGACGACGAGGCATTCCCGCCGTCTCGACAAAGTATCGTTTGGCAGGATACTTTGCAAAGAAATTAAATGGTAGATGCTGATCATATACGAGGCTCTTCGGGCTATTCCGCGTTGATATCAATTCCCGGACGATCCACCGAGTTAACGTTCTCGCCATAGAAATTAAATAAAAAATCCAAACATTCTGATGTCATAAAACAGATGTAGTACTTTTAATTGACAAAACTTATTGTAATAAAAAAAGGTATATATATTATACATTAGATATTTTTAAATGTCTATTTTCATATGAACGTTTAACGTTTAACGTGTTAAGTAACAATATAACATGTTGTGAATCAATTATAGAGTCATATTAGCATCTTAAGGTATTACTTGAGACTGTCTTGAATTAAAAACGTTCTATGAATCTGGCCTATAACTGATATAACAACTGGATCTCTATATCCTGGTATCAACATATAAACGCATCAATTTAAGGTGTTTATGTGATTGAAGTAACATGTAAAGATTTTTCTCTTTTTAAGATTTTTCTCTGATTATTTCGTAGCACAACATTACGGCAAATAAGCTTGCCGCTGCAACTCGCGTTTTCTCTGTCGTTGCCTTGTTTCGCGATGTGTAACGACAGGAATCGCGGACCTCTGCACGCGCTATTATTCATGAAGGAATGCCGAAGCGATTTAAGAATTTCGCAAATCTGCGTTGTCGGGACACGTTGTCGGGAGCTCGGGGAAGTAGTAGAAGTCGGTAATATAAGTTTACAGCACTGGTTTGACACGGCGATTAAGCGGGAGGTTTAACGATCGATCGGAGCGAGGTCCCCTCTCCCTCGCTCTCGGTTGAAAGGCGACCTAATACGCGACGGAGGTCCTTCGATCCTTCTACGGCCGGCTGCAAACAGGACGGCGGACTGTAGACGAGCCTTTCACAATGTAGACGAGTTGCACGGCCATTCTACGCGAAATTTAATTGCGACTTGATTTTCGGGTTTATTACATGAATATAATATGCATGACATTCTCGCAGGGCAATCTGCCATTCTCCCTCTTACGTATCCGAAGCCTTGGAAGAAATTTATTCCATCTGTAAACAAACATTTAATTAAAATATTTCGGAAATAATATTCTCTCTATCGGAGTATACCTGTATTATTAAAATAGATTTAATAAGTATATTTGTTTGAATGGTTTAAATGTTCTTTGCATCAGTAAAATATAAAAGCATAATCAAATTTGTCGATATAATAAATTCATTGAGGACATATTTTTATGAGTTTTTATATTATTAGTAATTTCTCGACCATTTAACTTTGAAAATTTTATTTATAAATTACAAAAAATAAGTCAAAGCCTTACCGTGACTTAGCAACATCACTTAAGTTGATACCAACCTCACCACCTTACTTCGCCTTCGAAACCAAACAAGTTTTGTTTGAAACTTTTTATCAACAATGCGTTGCTTTCGAGATATTTAGGTGGGAAGTTTTTCAAATAAACACACGGTATAATCGGCGAGGGCAGAAAGCTCGCGTCTACGAGTTCAAGTATCGTTTTTATCACTAGCCCAAAACCTCAACGACCGATCGTAAAGCTCCGATTTAAACGCTTCACCTTATGGCGTTATACGCTCGGCTCTGGTTTCGCTTAATGTCCTCGCAACCGCGCGGCAATGTTCCTCAAATTTCAAGCTGGACTACAGCATGCATCAGTATTAAAATTTACATGAACAAGGTCGTATTCATTTTAATGTCATAGATTAACGTCGAAGGAAAATAATTTAAAATATAATAGATTTCAGGAAAAAATAAGAATCGCATCTTTGCAAAAATTCCATGGTAGTAATTTAAAGATTAATTATAGAATCTTTGTATATACAAGACAATTGCTCTGCAAAAATACGTCTCTGGTTACAATGAAATTTTTTTTACAGCTTCTTAATATCTAGATTTTAAATTAACAAATCGAATGACTGCATAATTTGTTTATTTCTCTGTAAAAAATAATTTCCAACTTGTTTCATTAAATAGATCACCGTCTTCAAAAAAATCTTCGTGCATTTATCCAGTATGAAAGGAAATCAACTTTTATAACTTTCAGTAGCTTTCGCACGATAACTGCGAATATTTACATTCTCTTTCAAACGATCCTTCTCAATTTCACGCGTTTTAAATGTTTTACAACAGTTGAGTACAAGATTGAATTCCACGACTTGTGTAGTCCATCTTTCTCGTAGAAAGCTAATCACAAAATTATTAATTAAAATGAAATTATTAATAGTCACTTTTGCATCCTTGACGCAGAAACGGTTCAAAAAAATTTCGTGAGGTAGAGTTATCGTTAGCCAGGTTGACGAAGTTGATTCACGCAGCACTCATTTTTTTCATTATCACGAGATAATGACGTCGAAATAAACACGAAGTCCTTCTGTACATTTGAATTTCTATGATTATCCTGCAAAGATAGACCGATGTCACGGCCATAATCTGACATAAAGACAAGAGACCGGAATCTTAATTAATCGCTATCGATTAATGTCGACGCGCGAGCTTCGCGCGATCGTACGCTTCAAGTTAGTTGGCAACTTTCTCTGCGACAACAGCAAAAGACGACAAGAGAAAATGAACTGGATGAATGAGAATTCCGCGCTGTCATATTCCGTGGTGTTTTTTTTTAATCAATATTAGAGCAAAAGCTGATATACCTATGTGTCCAAGTCGTTTACGGAAACTTAAATAAAGACAATGAGAAAATACACAGAGCAAGATGATATATATAATATGAATTTCCAAATGTTTATAGTTGATCGGTTTATAATAATTCATAAATTTTTTGTGCCTCTGGTTTTATAAAAGTTACATATCTACATTTTTCTGTATTAATATTAGCTTCATAAATAATATTTGTGAATTACATACTTCAGTCTGGCTGACAATAAAACTATAAATCTTGAAGAATGTGTTTTGAAAGAATATTATATTCTGTAAGATACAACAAATTTAATGCATTGCTTTCACGTATGTACTTATTTTAAAGTAAAATAGATGCAATTAATGCTAAATATATGATAAAATCTTTCTTTTCTTATTATATGAACGAATTTTCATATATAGAGAAATATGCGACCAATAAGTAAGATACAAAGAATTTCCTGTAGAATTTTCCTAAGCGAGGTACGTATTTAAAGTATCAATTATCTAATAGTTTTAAAATTTTAACCAATCACAGTGCTAATATCTGATGTAAACACACTGATGTAAAACATTTTCCAACGAGTTTGAAGTTTGTCGCAGTAAATTTTCAACTTCATCTCCGATTCCACTGTTTTGCCTCGTCTCAATAGAGCATGAAACGCAATTTACTCACGAAACACCCGTTAGATCGTCGCTGTCGACAGAGAGGAGAGGCTCACCTGGTCTACTGCGTACGTGCACGCATGCAAATTTGCAAGTTTGTTGTTAAGCACAAACGGGCCCCGGCATGTCGTTCGTCGGCGTGAGATGTGGTCCGTCAAAAAGCCGTAAAACGCCATGGGCCCCCCTTGCCCGCACACACACGCACGAGCTTTCGCGCCCGCTCGCTGCGTTTATTTGCGTCGGCCAGATCCCCGGCTCTTTAGGGCCCCGCTGCTCGTTCCCAGGCATCGCCTTAAGCGGACCCCGGCGAAGATAATAAAAGCCGCGTCTGCAACGAGCGGGATCCGATCGACCCGGTAAACTCGGTGACAACACACACGCGCGCGCAGAAAATGCGCCTTTTCGTCCTCCTTTTCCCTCTTCGTCTCGTTTCGCGATCGAACGGACCCCGAAGGGCCTTTGGCTTTCTAAATCTTATCGGCCGCGGTTGTAAAACTTTATGTTCACGCCAGGACGAGAGAGAGAGAGAGAGAGAGGACTTTGCACGACGACAATAACCTCGGAAATAACACCGCGAATTTTCGCTGGCCAAGTAGAAGTGGAAAGCAACACGGTGAAGTAAAGTAGAGTAAGCATTTAATTTTTGTTTCCCTCTAACGCACTTGGAAGCGAATATGTCCTCTTTAGAATTCCCTGCGTGCAAACATGTCTAAATTTAATCAAACAAAGAAAAAAATGATGAAGATAATGGCGATGGAACATACCAATATCATCCCATTTTTTGTGGATTTACATGATTTAAAAGATTATGTAACATTGTCTGTTATATTACAAAATGTCATTTGAACGCAATTAAGATCACGAAGTAAAAGAAGAAAGTAATTAGTAGATAATAAAAGTGTCTTTTTGTTTCTCTCCATTTTTATAAGAATTTTGAGAGAAGAAAAAGTCAACAAACGCTCAATGGTGAACAGGTTTCTGGTATTAACCTAGATGGCGCTCAAAATGGCCACGACGAAAGAGAGAGAGACGGCAAAAACGGCCGTGTTGGTCATACACGGGAGCTGCGTCGACCGCAGGGTGTTAGCTCGAGACCCGGTAAGGGTGGCCGTGAGCGTGGACGTACCGATGGATCATCCGTCGTCACCCCATATCGCGGGCGGTCCTCGAGCGTAATTTATCCCGTTATGCTAATCGGGACGATTTGTCTAAATTAAAAGGCGCTCGGCCGTTGATCCGCGGTCAGGCACTACCCCATTTTCGACCCTCCCCGTCATTCTTTCGCCACCGGGTTTCGTCAGTCTCTCTCACCGCGCGCGCTCCATCATTATTTCTGTCGTCACCGTTGTCACCATAGGCGTCCGTATGTGGCGAGAAACGACCGCCGGACACACTTGCCGGCCTCTCGCTCACCCCCAAGGGACCGACGGCCGTGTTATCGCGGCCAAATCCCGCGGATGATGAGACTTTAGTTTATTGTACGTGCGGCTCACTCCCCCCCCTCCCAGGAAGACAAAGACGCGCCGTTCTCTCTCCCCCGACTTCCCTTGTCGACGGAGAATGGTTCTCTGATGCCCACGGATTTGCTTCTCTCCTCGTCGACGAGGTCCGAATCGAAGCCGCAAATCCTACTCCGCGCACGAGACTCGCTTGCGAAATGAGATTCCTTTGAGGAATGAAAAGAGGAAAAAGAAGAAATAGCTCCCGGTCGGTCTTGCCGCCCGGGAGCGTCGCAGGGTCTACGGTTCCAGATCTCGCAGGACTTGCTGCTCTTGAATTGATGGAATCTCATTCTAAATTTCGATATTTTACAGTCTTTCGAAGGAAGTCAAGGAAATTTTGCGAGTTTTAAGATCGTAGAATTTTTCTTCGGAAAAAGTTGCTTTCAAAACAGCTAGAGTACTATGAGGAAGAGAAAAATACATGTAGCGGCTTTTTTATCTAATATAATTTATCTAATTTAACTTTCAAGAATATATAGGCTCGTGTTTGCGAGCAAATTAAAAAGAAAATTGAGCCAGAACAAGCAATTATGTGAAATAAATATGGTTTAATGTTTATTGTAACAAAGGTTAATCTAATTTAAATTATCTAATTATCTTATTAATATTATCTAATTTATCTAATTTTTTAATTATTTCTTATATTCCGAGTTTCAATTATAATTTTATTGACGCCACACTGATATTTTTTTTTATCAAAATTCCAATGCATTAAACAAATAACAAAAATAAGGATACAAAATCATAAAGAGCACGTCGTAAGAAATACATCCTTACTGACATCGTTCAACGTTACGTCACAGCATTATGTTCCTTTTCCCCTCGATTCTTTTTCTTTTTTTTTTTTTGGAGATTTTACCGTTCATCCTAATCATCCCTCCCAGGTAGGAAGCCACGATAGACGACACCGTTGATGACAGCTGATGACGATGATGAAGGCGATGGTGGTAGTAGGTCGACCGTCGGGCCGCAAACACGGCAGTGCTAATATCCAATCATGCTGCTTCCTCCGGCGTTCGATCGGCTAATTTTCCATAATTAAAGCGTCATAAAGTCGCCACGGTTGGAACTCGCTCGCGAGATTTGCGTCGGTTCGCAATCAATCGGAAGAGAAGGATTCGTTAATTACTCGCATTTGATGATTGTCGCCGTTGCTGTTTGCAGAATCGCCGCTCGAGAATCGATCTGATCGATTCAATTGTGTTCTTTGCCCTAAATGGTTCTCACAATAGAAGGGAGGGGTGTTCTTTTCTCTTTTTTCCATTTTGAAGAATGAATCTTCTAATAATAAAGATTGTAAAGAAAAATTTATAAATTAGAATTGATTCTATCCAAATGTTTTGAAATCTTTAGAAACTTTCTTAGTTTAATAATTTCAAAACTATATTGTTTGATGAGATCGCTACAGATGTCAAAAATTATTACATTCAAGAAATGCAACATGTGTACCTATTTTTTTACTGCGCAAAACTCCCTAAATTTTCATCTTTATTTATCGCGTTTTTTTCGTCGGAATTTGTTAATTTTGCGCATTTATAAGAAGTATCGTATTCTACTGAATTGCTTGCGGACGATCAGCGAAACGTAGACGGTGCTAAACACGCTCGCGGGCAACGCGCTCGCGGGCAACACGCGCGCTGGCGGACCGAGCTGTACCGTGCTGGCATGCTAAGCTATATAAATCTGAGCATCTTATGGTGGCATAAGTCTAAGGATTAAACCGGCGTCCTCCAGCGGGTACCAGCATCCCGTCGACGTTACCGCAGGATTGATCCCCCGCCGACTTTCTTCTCACCCGTGGAATCCTCCTCCTTCTCGTCTTATATCCGCGTCTGCGATATTTCTCTTCTCTTCGAATCGGCGCGCCGGCGAATGTTAATTTTTCCGAGAGGCTATTGTTATTCGCCGAGGCGCCTTGATTAAATCCATTACTCGCCGCCCGATCATCCGGTTTTCATGAAAGCCTCCTTCTTACGTCAATCTTTCACGAGATGAGATGATAAGTTGAGTTTTCTTTATATTCAAATGATACATTTTTAAAATAATTGAAGAGAAAAGGATGATTATTGTTATTATCAATTTTACAATATTTAAATAAATATAAACACTATCTAAACAGCGTAAGGAATAAACAACGAAATTTAAAATTTAAGAAACTTGGAGTTTAGTTTGGGAAATTTAACTTTTTTAAACATTATAGACTTTATATTTTTTTAACGTGAACATTGTGAAATTTTATGCTCTTTCAAATTGTTAAATGTTCTTTTGTCACGCGAGCCCATATATTTCAGAACAACAGTATCGCAAATATATCGTCGGAGCAGAGCCGAGAATGCGCGAGCATTCCCAGAGGGTCTTTAAAAGCCATTTGCGGCCCGGCGTGAATCGTTGACCAACTTTCGTCTATTTCTATCTCCGAAGGAAACGGCTGCTTGGTATTCGTGTCGATCTCGAGTGGATCGCGAGTAGCTGATGGGGTGGCCTGAGCGCGAGAGAAAGAGAGAACACCGGGGGGATACAGGTTTCCTGGGGGCGGCTGATGAGGTATTGATGATAGGATCGCGTCAACACCAGCTGAGCCAATTACACGCCTAAATCTCTCTCCCCCCTTCCCCCCCTCTCTCTCTCTCTTTCCGCCGTGGAATTACATATCCCTTGCATTTATCGCTCTTTCGCGTATTTTAATATTGATCGATAAAACTCGTGTCACATCGATAATAGAATATAGAAAAAATATTATATTATGTAATATATTGTGTACACATAGCGTCAAAAATGCCTAGCTATGTGAAGTTGTCTACGTATCAGAGGATCTGTTGCAACAGCCAATCAAAAGCGAATTTTTTTTAAATTGACTCTTCTGATTGGCTATTGCAACAGAACCCTTGATACATGGCCAACTTTATATGGCTAGGCATTTCTAACGCCGCGTGTACATGTGTGTGACACACTTATGAAACCTGTCATATGTAAAAAATCTAAACTTTGTATCTTTACTTTCCCTTGTATCAATTTTTACTTTATAATTCCTTTTCTACTTCTAGAAAAAAGTATACCCTCCTAACTGATATCAAGATTAAAATTTCTTGAATCCTTTGACTTTTTTTTTCGAGAAACTACGTGTGTTTTACAGAGTCCATCGTATCTCACTCCAGATGTTAATTGTCACGCTTAGCGCCGGTCGACTCGTAAAATGGAGTTCGCGGCGCGTTAAGCATTCTCGCACTTTCGCGGACTTCTCTCTGACAGTCATAAAATTAAACGCCGCGCAAAATACAAAGTTTCAGGCCGCGGCATTGTCGCAAGCGCCGATAATCGCGCGGGACGCTATCGTTAGTTGAGTCGTCGCCGGTCCGGAAAGACAAGGAGAGGAGTTTTTATGGTAAAAACCCACGGTGAAATCGGCCTCTTCGTCGATATCTTATCTCGCGTAGCCGCATGCGATTCGTCCGCCACTAATACCGTTGTCTTCTTTTTTTGTTTCAGGTAAGTGCAGCTGCGGCGCTATCAGCCACTCAAAGTAGTAGAATGTCAACGCGTCTCCTCATCGACGGCTTTATCTTTACCGCCGTTCGCGTATACGTTCGTAAGTAGGTAGATGTGCGTCTTAGACGAGGAACGATAAGAAGCCTGGCCACACCCTCGTGCGCTGGCAATAATCGTGTATGAAAGTGGGCCCGCGTATAAACCATTTTTTCGAAGAGCTTCAAATCGTATCACCTAATTTTGATATAATTCCAATTCTTTTCTCATGGAACCTGCGAATCTCATAGAGGAAGCGAGCAAAGTGAAAAGCCTTTCTAATAATTCTTGCAATGCGAAACACCAGTTGGCATTTTGAATTCTGAAAATTTATATTTCTTTTACATTTCATCAAAGGCATAAACTAGATACTAATCACGATTTTGAGTGGAATAACGTTAGGATGTTGGACGAGAAACCATCCTATTCCAAGGATTAATTTCCGAAATGCTCCATATTAAACGACAAACAGCTGCACTCAATAAACAGAGTAACACTCAATTTTTATCAGCGCACTATCTTCCGCTTTTAAACTTTTTCTCTTCCAAATAATGTGTTCCCCCTCTTTTCCCAACTTTACTCTTCCTCCTCTCCCCTTTCCAGTTTATAAGCGTGTTCATGTTCTCTTGTGTCCCATTTTATTCATTACTGTCATATTTATCGACCGTCAGGAATTGTTAACAACTAATCACGTATGTACTTTGGCATACCTATTTATTTTATTTCATAACACACCGTCTTATTTTTCACATTTGACATTACAGTTTTACAATTTATCACTTCGCGTCAGCCTTACCTTGCCATTTTATATTAATGCATTTTTAATCATTGTACTATTTATTGTTTTACTGAAGATGGTCCAATTGTAGACCGAAACGTCTGTTTTTACTAAATAATTTGGAAGCTTATTTACATTAACACCTTGAAACGGCTCTAGGCCCCTCCTTATTTGTCATTTCCTAATATTTGAACCTTTATATTTATATTATATTTCATTACACTATTTTATAAAGTTGCTTTTCAAGTACTGTTATGTTGAAATGACAATTTTTATAACGAATACCATTTCTTTACAACGTCACAATTTTTGACTGCATTGATTTTTTGTTTTAATTTGGAAACCGCACATTGGAAAATTTTATTCTTATTATCAATTTTTAGCCAAACAATGAAAATTTGATTTCATTCAACGTGATAAACACAAGCTGTGTTCGTATATACACCGCCGCCATATTTTTCCAAAACTAATCGAATGGCCAGATTCTATCTTTTAGAGATTCTCGCGAGGTTCAATTTTGCTCGATAAACGAGAAAAGGGGAGTCATTCCGAAGGAGACTTTTCTTTCTTCCTTTTTTTATTTTTCAACGATTCTGCGCGTACATTTGTTAAATGTCCGTCAACAGCAACTGGACTTTGTTTCCTAACTCTCCCTAGCTCTCGTCACAGTGAACGCTCGCTCCCCTTTAAAGAAAAAAGAAAATCCGTGTTTGTTTTCAACTTTTTTTTTATTGTGCGTTTAAAACCATAAAACTTTTGTAGAAAATATTTTTTGTTTGCGATAGTTTCCAATATAACGCCGAATGTGTAACACTTCGGTGAGTAATTTCAACTTGTAAATCGGGATATTGTCACGAAGGACGAAAAGGGATAGGTGAAAATATTTTCGTTTCTTTTATACGGCTTTCGGGTATCTTTAAAATTGCGCGTTTGTCACGCATTAAGAATTTATCGGCGTAATCGTGCGTCGATCGGAATTCTTCCGCAGCTTCCGTATCGCGGCTGTATTACGCGTGACGCACGAAGCCGCAGGGCGCGAGCATACGTTATTCCCGGCGGCGCTTTCGGTGAAGGACGACACGCGCAGAGGGGTGGCGATTTGTCGCGACGCGGTCCGCCTCGCCGCCCCCGAATAACAAACTGGTAGGAAATAACAAACGCGTTGCTACATTGAAATAGCCCCGACGGGTCGTATCTCACGAGATAGAAGGGAGGCAGAAAAGGACTCCTCGAGGGGGTCGAGGGGAAGAGAGAGTGAGCACAGGAAGACGGCGTGAACGAAAGAGAGAAGTGGCGCGCTCTTCTCTCGCGAAATCGCCTCCCAAATCTCGCGTGAAAATTACCCTATTGTCGGGCGCGGCTCGACCGTAACCCTCCCCGTTCCACTCCCGCGCGGCGACCTCGTATTTCATCCCTCGGTTACATAATCGGCTTTTTGTTTCACGTTTTTATCCCCCGAAACGAATCCCAACCCTGCCCCCCCTCCCTCCGCGAGCGCCGCGCGCGGCTACCTTTCTGCCGACAACTGGTCCGGTGGATCCGAGGGGATGGTGAAAAAGTGCCTCGAGGATATCGTAAACTTTCCTGCCTCACCCCCATGTCTGTTCTCCTGCCGAGTCGCGCTCCATTTGCTCCTGAGCACCTCTTCGTGGCTCGCGCGCCGAAGACGACCCGGTCTAAATCGACCGGCAACAAGCTCGCCTCGTCAAGAAACAGCCCATCCTGTTTCCTTTTTTTTATCTCTCATGGTTAACCCTTAATTCGCCCAACGTGTGGTCTTTATCCCTTAACCTTTCAAGTATCGCGGTATTTGATGATTTTGAGTATTTAATAAAATAGCTAATTATATGTATGTATTCTTTAAAGTACCAAAACTAAAATTTTTATAAAGTGTTTCATTATAATTGTTTAATAACGTACTGGTTTAATTAAAACTCGTTGATGAAAATCAGAGAAAACGGGTACATCGTAAAATGAGCGACAAGGGATTGCTCGTATAATGAAGATTTATATTCTAACAAGCGAATCAACATATTCTCGCTTCGCAGAATATGTTACATTACATTTTCTATTTTTCGACATTATACTTTTATCTTTAATATGGCTCAATTCCGAATTTATAGACAAAATAACTGCGTCAAATTTTTACCTCTTTATTTCGTTTCTTTTTCTTATTCGTCTTTGTTACGCTATTTATAACATATTTTATTTAATTTTCGCGTTTGTTTATTCTTTTTCTCGTTACTTTTGACTTATTTTTTATCAAATTGAGGAAGACTGAATACAGTTGAAACTTATACATTTACTGTTTTCTTATAATTGAAAACTAATTAATTGTTTTTTCTTACAACAACTTTCAAATGCTCGTATCGTTGTTCACTAACCTTTCTAAGATTTATACTTTTTAATTTTAACAGATAAGTTATAAACGGAAAAAAATGAGCTTTCATTTATCTGTCAACTGTGGATCACGCAGTGAAATTTTCGTGTATCATAATAATACGGAAGGAATTTTTATCTCGTTCCAGTGCGGCGAATCTTGCATTGGATTATTATCGCAGATTCGAAAATCGTGAATCTGCCCGTAGCAGCGGTAGCATCTTTCCTCGTAACGAGCGCCGTCACCTTAATCAGCCTCCTATCGGGTATCGCGTCCCAATTAACCCGTTTTAACGACCCACGCTCTCACCCTCTGCCCCCCTCCCCCGTCGCGTCCGTTCCCCTCTTTTTTTCATAACCAGTCCACTGCACTCGTACCGAAATGTCGAAAAAAAGGCGAAGCACCGCTTCGGTCATTCGGTACATAACGTTGAGTGGTAGTCAGGTATTATCAGGGGTTATCGACGTATAGACCGTGAAAGGGCGGGAGGGTGGAGAGCGGGAAATGGATGGACAGAGAGGCCGATGTGGACCATATGCCGCCCAGTATGCTCAGCACTCTCTCACCGGGACAGTCCAGTCCTCGACTCGAGGCCTCTCCTCTCTTGTTCGCCGCTCCCCCTTTTGCCTCATCTCCCATCACCCCGCGTTCTTCCCGCATCCCCCGCAACAACCCTCGCCCTCTGACCTTCTATCATCATAATCGATATATTATACCGCGGTCTGTATTTTATTCACGTGTCACACCGTGGAATGCGTTTGTTCGAGATATTGTCCGCCTCTCCCTCCTCCCCCGTTCTCTTTTTCCCCCATCATCCTCTTCGTTTTTTTTCCATCGGTTATTTGATCGGCGAGATCGCGTTTTTTTTTTCCTTTTTTCGACGCGACGCATTTTCCGAGATGCGATTATGGTACCGAGGTTGCCAGAGATTATCGCGTGTGGTTGAATTAGGCTACGTTCGCGGGGATAATAACGAGGTCCTTTATCGACTCGCGCTTTTGACGCACGGCTCTCGTAAAGTACATCAATTTTCGGGCGAACTAAACAAGTAATTTTAACAAAAAATAATTTCATGTAAATATATTTAATCACAAGCATAATATACAGTAAAAATAAAATCAAATCAAGTAGAAACAGGCAATGAGAGTTTCGACACAGTTGTTTTAATAATCAGTACAATTCACATGTGGAATCAGCACACGAACGTTTCGGTTCAAACCGAGCCATCTTCAGCGATAAAATTCTACAATTCCAGCTCACTTCATGGGCTTGAATTGAGCTGAAACGTTCAGGTTCTGATTTTCCTGATTATTAAATATACTTTAATTGCAACATTGCCTGTTTCTTCTTGATTTAACAATACATAATATGCAATATTCAAAAGAAGAGATAAGAAATTTAGATATATAGATTATATAAAATACAGTATATAATTATAATTGACATGTATATTATGATTATTTTAAAATGTTTTTTAAATATTAATTACGTATATTTTTCGATTATCGATCTTGTCGAGCTGCGAAAATTCATTTCTTTATTTTCTCAGGTTTTTTTTCATCTCTGACGGTATTCCTGTACGTGCAAAGTTTCTTGATCATATCAGTGACATCCAATGACTGATAATAACTTCCAAGTTTGACAGAAACGAATCAGACCGGCGCGTTTCTCTCCACAAGATACAAGTAAGCTAAATGAGAGAGAAAGACAAAAGAAAAAGAAGATTTGTCGGAACGCTCACGTCTTTTATTAGGAAACTTGCTTATCCCGCTTATCGTGCACGAGGAGTGGATATGTGAGACGGGGAGAGGGGAGGAGGTCAGCTAATGTCGCTGTTAATTTACAATTTGCGCGACTAGCGCGACGAGTTGCATGAGGAAACGTCGATATCGGCCATCTGCTACCGATTCACTGCGGTCATCCCGCATAATTCTCTGCGGTTGTCGAAATCGTTCACTATTATATCCCGCTTGCGGCGGTAAAAACCGCGGCGGTTAATTGTTTTTTGCCTTCTCTCGAGGGAGGGGGGAGAGGAAGACCGAAATAGATTACGCATGCCAAGTTGCGCTTTTTGCACAAGTATTTCATCGTCGGTGTCGTAAAATCACGAAAAAGTCGCGCGATAATCGAAATCGCGCCAACGAACGAGAGCACGAAAAGCAAAACTTTCAAATAACGAAGATGTTGATGGGATTTATAAAGTTATGAAGATTGCGCTATATTAAAATTACTAATGTTACGGCTGATTAAAATTACATTACAAATTATTGAAATAAATGGACAATTAACGAAAGACTCCAATATTAAAATTAACAAGTAAAGAGGAAGGAATTAGCTTCGAGAATCAAGTTAGTGAACGATTAGTTGGATGTAAATTAACGTTAATATTTAATCAAATTTAATAAATCATAAGCTTCGATTCTACTTTAAGCAATTTTTAGTGAAGCGATGATAGATTAAGTGACAAATTGTTGATAATAGACCGTATTACTGTTCAGGACGAGCATATTATATTTAATAACTCGTAAAGGCATTAACATTTTTTAATGATAAAGGTATCGTTATAAAAATCCGTAGCGAGGATTGCAGACCTATATACATTTTCATATGTATCATAATCCACTTCTATGATACAAACAAATTTCTTTAAATTTCTTCGAGAATCTATGGTAACAAAATCTTTACTTGATTTATCTTGCCATTTTCGATGCTTGTTCTATTCAAAATCTGCTAAACTGTTTTAACTTTAAATTACAATTAATTGAAAACATCGTCGAAACACATTTCGAAGTGAAATCTGTAATTGATAGATCTCAATTATCTATAATCTAATTATTTAATTTTATTATCTAATATCTGTATTATCTAATTCTTTTGACAATTAGATACTTTTCTTCTCATATTGAGAAATGGAAAAATCACTCAATAGATCAAAGAAAAAATTGTTTGCAATATTAGAGCGAAAAAAATGGCGAACAAAAGATTTAGATTTGAATGCAAAAAATGTAACATAGAGTTCTGAATTATTGATTGTTTTGAGATTTATCATGCGAAAACAAATTTTTAGTTTAATAAAATCATCATTTCGAGAAAAAACCCCGTCCTGAAAGAGTTAAAGCTTTACTAGGACTTTAAATCACTAACAGCGCGCTGTATCGAAATTCCGTGTTGTTAACATTGCACCTCACCAAAATTCCTAACGTCAGATCATATCCCGACGAAATTCCAGCTTTGCTATCACATTTACTACAATTAAATTTTACATCCTGTATTCATGTTGCTACTCGCCATCTGACACTTTATCTTATCAACGGGCTGATCTGGCTTATCACTGACCACTACCTCGGTCACATTCGCGCTTTTGTCGTCAGCGAGAAACCGTGGTTTACTCTCGGTTTACAGAGATACGAGCGTTTCAAGAATCGACTCGCTTTTAATCGGCGCAGAATAATAAAATTCGAGAGATTTCGACGCAGAAGAAGTCGTGTCTGCCTACGTATTGTGTCTTCTGCGATCAGAGCGCACTTCTTAGGCTTTGTACGGGCGGACAGCTGTCGAGGAACATTTCTCTCTACTCCTCCGTCTCTCTTTCCTTCTCCCACGCCATCCCTTTCTCTCGCGCCTCGAGTGTTCTCCAGTTTCTTCTTTTATCACTTTTATTGGGCCCCGACCACTGTCGTCATTGAAGTCGACCGGGGTTTATGGACGCGGTGCCATTCAGTAGGCAGGAAATGCCACGACCGATCCTCCTGCGCAGGATCGCGACTGCTGAAACTCTTTCACGCGCTTGCGAGCGCTCAATTGGAATCATAAATTATCGCTGGGGGCCACGCCGGTGCTGTGTATCGTCGTGAATTATCGGCGCGGATGCTCGGCAACATAAATGACCTCCAAAGAAACGCACTCCGATCTCGAGCTTCGGCACGAAAGAAGGTCGAGTAAGATGTTTTGAGCGAAACGTGGCCGAGGCAATTCATCCGAGATCAGGATATATTTTTCCTGTTTCTCTCTTTCGTGAGGCAGGAGACAAAATGTTTTGTATTTTAATGCGCTTGGATTACATAGGACATATTCCTGATCTTACCTGCAAATAGCCTTTACACATGAAGTTGGCCACATTCAGAAATTATCTTTCTCCTTTTACTGCCTTCCACATTGGAGAGAAATGGTATTACAATGGTATCAATAACACAATGGTTGAACTATATACAGGGACACTTCTCGGTTTACTTAAGAAACTATCAACATCTAGAAAAAAATAGGCCAAATTAATATTGTTCGGAATATTTCCATAACAGAATAAAAATTCTATCCGCCTGTTTTGCCACGAATTTAACGAAATCCTCTCTATTGCGTCAGCAGAAGAAACATTTCGATGTTTTCCGCTTTTAAAAATCACGTGCTCATCTATTCGGCAAATATTCCAAATTTCGAAATGAATATAAAAGCAGGGAGTGTCGCAGTACAAACGAGAGATTTGATGGCACTCGTGAAACTACATGAAAAGCTCTTAATAAGCATAAAAAAAATCGTTATTGATGCTGGATCGACACACGTTACTTTGAAAAAATGGAGACCACGCTGATCGATTCAGGATCGAACAACGAGTTAAATTAATAAATGGCGATTTCGTCCAAATTGAATTGACGCCTATATATGTGCCGCTCTTGCAAATTCTTGCTCATTCAAAGTGCGGGGGTGAGAAGTCGCTTATTCTAAAGGAAAAAAAAAGGGGGGAGGAATGGAGAAAGAAAGGCACCGCACGCACACGCACTCGGGAGTAAATCATCCCAAAAGCAATCGGCTGCGGGCACCAACGGGTGATTTACAACAAACAGCTAGAGGTGTTTACTGGCGTCTGCGACTCGCGACTGCGACGACCGACGCGAGCGAGAATCGATTCCGTGGACTCGGCAGAGAATTCTCGCGCGCGCGAACGCGCCCCGAAGTTTCCGCCGTGGTTATTTACGCCCCATATTGTTCGCTTTGACGAGCGTAAACGTCGACGGGCCGATTTATGACCGGCGATCTCGCCCTGTCCGCGACCGCGTCGCGAAATCGCTCCTCGCGGCGACGTCTACATTAAGTCGACAATTATTGTGCTATTAGCGCGCCTCTTCGAGGGTGCACGGTTAAGGGTGGCCTCTCTCACGGGTGGTCCAATTGAAAGGGACAGCCGTCGATAAATCTTCAACTTCTCGATTTAAAGTCACCTATTCTAAGAATTTCCGAAGCTTCGATTTTAAGGGGCCGCCCTAGTGTAAAATTTTTTTAATACTCTACAAATAAAAAGTTTTAGATTAATTGGTGTTGTAGTTGTTATGTTAAAAATTCCCCAAAATCACCTTATTTTCAGCCTTTCTACACTAGGGAGTGAACTTAAGTTTCATTTGAATTGAGGGTGTACCGTTCTAGAAATGAATCCAAAGATTCCGAGAAGCGAAGAATATATTCTTGTCCGTCCATGTGCCTCGCGCACGTGGCAGGCTCCAAGGGATGCTGACGAAAGCCTCGCGAGAGGGTTGCACCTCGTCTCCCGCGACACTTGACGCGGTTCTAAGTTCTTTCCGGCGAATGCATCTGCGGCCGTGGATGGCCGCGGTCGCGGCCGGTAAGCCTCCTTAAGTCCGTAACTCTGCCGTGATTTGTGTCCCCGCTTTCGCTCTCGGCTCGTTCGTTTCCTCTCGCAGTCCCTCCGCAGGCGCTCGCTTCTGTCCCCGGTCCACACCCACACGCCGCGTCCACTTCGCCGTGTCCTCCCCCCTCCCCGCTTCTTCCCTTCGTGCCTACCGAGCAATTAACAAGTCCCCCTCGAGGGCTAATCCCGCTAATCCCTTGACTGATGCCCCCGTCCCCTTTTCCCCTCCCTCCCGCATCCCATCTTCTGGCTCATGTCCATGAGCCCGCTGCGCTCCCGGGACGAGCTCGTTCCACTACCAGCATCCTTCGAAAGGATGCTGGATGCTGGATGCTGGAAGATTGCAAGATATATCGCCCAGCCTCTCGACGACTCTATTCTTGCTCTTTCAGCCGCACGTTTTCGCGGACAGAAATTTTCGTGTGATTCCGCATGGGCTCGCCGGTAGCACATTTCTTGCGAATCTGTTGAAATCTAAAGCGGTCCCTACACGATCAATATTGTTGTGTAATTATTTTCTGCAATATTATTGACGCTTTCTTTATGCGGTAAATATTATTGTACGATATTTGATATTGCACAATATTATTGATCGTGTAGAGGTTATATTGAAGGTTTAGGCACAGTACATTGCATAAAGGTACAATATATTGTGCAATAATATTATTTCTTTGAAAATTATTGCAATTACTTCGGAGACAATACGAAGAAATTCTACAATTTTTTTTCTAATTATTAGTGAGATAATATTTTTCATAATTTTTCATTTTCGTAATTAAATTTTTACGTTTTGTGATCATCTTTTAGGATAACTTAGGTTTTTAAAGTTTTTCTTTGTAGAATACATATAGCTTGGATTGCAATTCAATGAGAAACTATTGATTCCGTAATTATCCAAGAATTCTAACGTAATGTCTGCATAAATTCTATTTTTGCAAATGAAGTTACGTCATCCATATCCTTGCACAGTTAGCTATACGTGGATGAGATTTTGTTGACAGGAATTATCCACTAATAATTTATCGCACATTATTGACGATACTCACTGGTAAGTCGCCGTCAGTTTTTATGCTAATTCCGGGCACACGCGATGACGCGGCTGTCACCTTCGCGAAAGAAAGTATTGCTGATCAATGAAACGCGAGAAGCGTAGTGCGTCAGGACGTGCTTTGGGACATTTGTCATCTGTGAACCGGCGAAGCGATTTCGCATAGTGACTGATGAACCACTTTATGGACAAACAATGGCCGGCGATTTGTTTCTTCGTCGTAAAATGCTAATTCTCACGCACAGTTACAAAGGGACGACGGCTTTGTGGCGAAACATGGCATACTATTGTCGATTGTCCCATTATTGTAAGGTATAATTGTTATCGATTAGTTTGACAAGTCAGATATTTCTCCCTTTCCAGATTTAAAAAATTTCACAGATTTGATTGATTAAATATGAAAGTCTTGGTGGTCCACTTAACTCGAGCTTCTGAAATATCTCACTTTTTTGATGATAGAAAAAGTTTTTTTCAATGTCATTTTTTTAATTGATATTCTCAAGATTTTAAATATCTTTTTTCTTAATGGAACCATATATTTCTGTCTGCACGCAATTTTTCAGCCAGCATCAGCAGAGTTATTATAGTAATACATGTAGAAATTTTTTGAGATATTTAGCAACAAAAAAAAAGAGAGGAAAAAAGAAGAAAATAAACAAAATCAGTTTTATTAATATTTTATAGTGATTTTCAAAAAAATGATTTTTATTTTTATTAAATTCAATAATATGTATAAATATAACCGATACCTGAAATAAAACAGCTGTTTCTCCCGATCTGACGAAATCCGTAATCATGAAAGTCTTTGTCGGCAGGATCCCCGCAGGATGCATTAAATAACATAATAGTCGTTTCACAATTCCTGGCTAACAGGCACGACTAGTTAAATCGTTAAATGTCGAGAGAGTCGGAAAGATAGTCCTCTCTTTCGAAACGCGTCCATTCAAGCCGGATCGTGTTTAACGTCAGAAACGACGTTACGTTATCTCGTACTGCGTTACTGATCCATCGTTCACACGGTTTACATGAGTAAAGGTTACCACTGAGATAATGTGACAGGATTCTCGTTGCTAAGAGTAAAAATTTCTCTCGTTTATTTCTAATACGTGCGTGGTTTCTTACAACAATATTGGCACAAATTGAAAAATTGATATAAATTTTTGTCTATCAAAAATTCCATTTTATTAAAATAAATGATAAAAGTATGTGTAAATATCAAAATGTGATGTAAAAACAAAGCGCAATTTCTTGAATAGATTTCTTAAATGAACAATGCTTTTTCTTTGTTCTTGCAAATTCGCAAGCAGCATTCTTCAATTGTGGCCACCCTGAAATAAATGTTTCATTTGTCGCTCGTCAGTAACCGATTTCTTAACGAACAATACCGAGGAATAATTCGCCTTTGGTAATTTTGGTGCGTTTCAGGCCGGGGAACACTTTTGATCAATTTTCCGTGCGTCATCGAACCGGGAAACGGGACGCGCGAGGGAATAGTAAGAGAGAGAGAGAGAGAGAGGGAGGAGAGGGGCACTGCGACGAGGGGGTTGCGCGCACGCACTAGGGGTAGGTTACACCGTGGAGTGAATGTCATTTATACCGAGCGGTGCGGTACACATTGTTAGCGCGGCATGACGGGAACACCACCCCTTGTCAGGCATTGTATATTTTTTGGATCGCGATTTAGCCGTGATGTACGGCTGCGGCTTTGCGCGTTATGCTAGTCATACACGCCCGTCCGTCAGGTAGCGCGGGGCGCTCTCGCAGCTTCGAGTGGAAAAGTGTAGGTGTGTCAGAGAAATTGAGTCGAGTCGCTGGCAAGAATGATCAAAGTCGCAAATACTTGCCAGGAAAGATATTTGCCGAACGTTTAATAATAGCATCATCGCAGTAATTAAAATTAAAATTTCTCAAATATGTATAACATAGATGACTTTATCAAAATCTATAATGATGCCATCTTTGTATAAATGTTTTCTACATTTCCTCAGAAAAGAAAATAATTTCTTTTTAATATTTGAATAACGTTTTTTTAACTTGCTAACAAAGCAACTCTAATTGAAACAATTCTAGTATTTCTAATCCAGTCGGGTTGTAGCGCAGCAATTGCAGCCCGTTTAAAAACGATGCGTTCTGAAAGAAATGAATGCTCACGCGGCAAATAAAAATTATTTAATAATTTTTAACAGTGTGTGTATGCATATATATGGATATATATATATATATAGGTTTTTGTATATGCATATATATGCGTTTTGCGCGACAGATCCGCGACATATCGGCGGTATTTACTCCGCGTTGTGTAATCTACCCCGTTGTCAATGGTTTTTTTTTTTCATTCTACCGTGTTCCTTTCATATCCGGGAACAGCGCCGGGATACCGAATCCCTGTTACACGTGCGGCGACTATCGTGTTTTCAAAAGCCATGCGATTTTTCGGAACGCAATATCTCGATTTGCTCGCGCGTAGCGATTATCCCCGAAAATTATTGTTACTGTTACGCGACAACTTTTAGCACCGTTTCGCGCTTTGCTGACGCTGTAATTCGCCGAAATTTTCGCCGGAATTTGTAGACACGGTGTTGAAAGTATCCTCAACTGAAAATGTATATCGGTAATGAAACTCAATACGAAATTATTAATCTCATATGTAACGTTGGGCTAATTTTCCATTTAATTTTTCGGAAAAAATTGCAATTAGAACTCGGCGCGATTCTGTCGCGTCCCGTATCCTGCCACAATCGATTCCTTTTGAGACTCAAAAATACACCGTGCGATCGGAAAGCACGGGGAATCGGGGCGCGGAATTAATGGTAAATCAAACATACCCCTCGTTCACCCCGTTTCACCCCGTTTCACCCCGTGTCAGTGGTCTTGTCGCACTATTACAAGGCTACAATGGACCGGGGATCCACTGCGAGCTATTATGTCGCATTTCGTTACGTCTCCCAATACAAATATCCCCGGGACGATGGTGAGTGATAAATCAGACTTTTCGTACAAGATCCGCCATTGTACTCACCCCACTGACACGAATGGATATCGTTTCTTTCTCTCTCTCTCTCTCTCTTTCTCCTTCTTTGTATTCAGTCCTAACCGGTCTCATGTGTTCGCGTTCGAGTTCTTGTAACTGGTGGGACTTAGCGGGAATTATCGTCTGCGGTCTGTGAGGATCGATCGATGCAAATTAAGGGCTGCGGAGTGCGTCGACTGTGAATGATTGCCTTCATGCGCGATTACGATGACGATGACAATGATAATAGGAGTTAATTGCGATTCCTTCCGCTCGCGTTTTTATGTTTTTGTTATTAAACGGTAGCGCTACAATAGGAATTGATTTTAGTATGTCATTATATCTTCTTTATCAGGAACAAAATAAAAAAATGATTAAGGTTCGATATTTAAGCTAATAATCAGAAAGATAAGAAAGACTAACAAACTAGGCTAGATGTATGTGTAGAAATATACATATATTATATTATAAACAATAGTAGAAACACAAACGTTTCGATCTGCAATGAGATCATTCGCAATGAATTGAAATTGTGTTACATTTCAAATTTAGACCAAATATTTCAGATAATCGATCTGAAATGTACAAGATGTAATAGTTAGAGCTATCGTGTGGTCTCGCAATAGATGACATAAGAGAAACAGAATACATTTTTATACTTATTGCTTGGATACTTTTGAGAAACTTAGTGTACGAGCTTAGTGTACGTATTAAATATTAATTGTTACTTCTATTTCTCGTTTTTTCTCATTAAATTTATTAAAAAGAGTCTGAAGAGTATGCATTCAAAATAAATGTTTGTTTGATGACATTAGAACTTGCCCATTTTATTATTCGTAACGAAAAAAGTCAAAATTGCCTAAAATTGTAGAATGATTTTAATTTAATAAAGAGTAACGAAAAAAACTTATCTACTCAAATTACCTCGTGGTCATTTATATGAATATTAATAATTTAAAAAGATTCTTAAAAGCAAATGATTAAAAATACTTGAATGTTCAATTGATTCGGAAGGTCGAGAGACCACGTTTCTCTCGTCGGACGCGATTTTTCTAAATGTTTCCGGTTTTTTCCTCGACCGACAATGACAACGAGAGGCCGGGGTGTCGGTTACAAGGCGGAACAGAGGGAACGACAGGTCAGACTGTCGGCTAAGTGGAGTAGCAGAAGCGTCGGAACAACAGAGAGAAGCCGAAGGGAGCGACATGAGTGACACATGGAGCGTTGACAGCTCCTCTCTCTCTCTCTCACACACACACACACACGCACCCTCTCTTTATCCTCCTCTTTCTCCGAACTCTCGCCGAATGTCATTACTCCCGACCTATCCATCCGGGACATCTCCGGTCGAATTAGTTCCTCTGGATCTCCGAAGACCCCTTTTTCCCGGTCAAAAAATATTTGTGCACGTGTTGTGACTTTGGGACAATTTTGCACTGTACAAATTACAATTCTATAAATGTATAAATGCATGTGTAGGAAGAAGGGAGAATCATAAAATTTTTACCATCAACTTATTGAGTGATGGAATAATCTTTTAAATTATTAAAAGTGCTATGTTTAATATTTAAAATAAGGGATCTGCTTTATTGTTATATTACATGTTTTAAAAAAATTTCATAGAAAATTTTTCTTCAAACTTTTCCATATTGCCATGTAATATTTGCCAATATTACTATATTTCCATGTTGCCCTGTTTTCTTGAGGCCCGAATCTGACGTGATACTGAATTCTGAAAAATTTTAGAAAAATTTTTATCTACTGAGTTTAAAAATCTGACACAACGGCTCGAAAACCAAATGTTTGAAGAGATAAAGAACCCTGTTACTATATTTCTCAACTTACTACAGAAATAAAAAGGCTTTCCCATATTATCATCTCCTTTATATAAAATCAATTAATCGTTTACAATGTAAATATTAATTATACAAAAATCATAAATATTGTTAAATAGAAAAAGAAAAGTGTATATAAATTGTAGTTTTAATTTGATATATAAAAAAGAGTTTGCTGAATCAATATTTATTTTTAACTTAATTATTAATATTAATTTTGATTAATTCTCATTTTAATGGAATAAAATTATTTGCCAAATTGTCGATTCTTTTTATAATTATATCATTGTGATTAAAAAAAAAAAGAAATGTCCATGTTTGCGACATTTTTATTTGTATAAAATTATTTATAATTTCTACTTAATTTCAAAATTTGAAACGGAAAAATATAGACGGATGTCATGTCAGATGGATAGAGCACAAGTCTCTTTTCCCAGAAACGAAAGCGGCAAGTTCGAAATCCATAGGAAAGTTTGACGGGGCGGCGTGCGACGAAACGGCCAATTTATTCTCTCGAGAGTGAGACTCGCAATCATGGCTTCGTTCGGCAAAGTTTGCTCGCTTAAATGGCCGTAGATCCGAGGTGGGGTGGCTAATCTTCCGGCGAATGAGCATGAAGCCGGAGACGTTCCTCGCCGGCCTGCCACTTAAAGCGGTGAGCGAGCTAGCGAAGCACACGAAGAGAGCGAGGGGAATGGAAACTTTACTGCGGGGGCGAAAGAGGACGAGGTATTATCTTAATCACCCGGGGCCCCGGAATATTGTTTCAAACGACTCGCCGCCATTTTTGGCCCGCGCGCGAATTAATATGAGCATCCACGGAACGACGATTGTCTATATTGTTGCTTACAGATTTTCTCATTGTAAAGTACTTTTTTTGCAGAGAATTTAATTTTTTATAATATATGTATGTGTATTATTTAGTAGATATTTATACATTTAGCTCTCAAATTAAAGTTCTTGTCTTTCTCTTTACACAAAAATATTATTAAACTACGAAGATTATGGCGTTTCTCTGTATTTAATTGTAATACTTTTAATAATGTTTGTATAAAGATTGTTTCAAAAGCACCTGTGTTTTAATATTTTCAAATAATACTTCTTTCACTTTGCACTATTTTGTTAACGAATGAGAAACAATTTCTTGAGTATCTAAATGGCTATGCTCCTCTTTGCCACTTTCGGACTTAGATCGCTGATGTAAAGGGAGCACGGCGAGGCTGGCCGAAAGACGAAAAGTTTGAAAAATAAATAACAAGGTGCTAAGCGGTTGCCGGGGACGAACGAGCCCTTCGTTGGGGAGCATCGCGGCTCTAGGGGTGAAATCCGACCGAGTAAACGAGAGACGGAGAGGCTCATCAAGCGGGAGAGAGGGAGAACGAGGTGAAGGAGGGTAACGGGGCTGTGGTCGAGGACGCCTGTTTAACAGATTTAAAAAATCACCAATAATTCCGAGAGGGGGGGAGGGGGAAGCGAGCGGCTGTTTGCTCGCCCGTAGGGGTGGTTTGTAACTACCGAGAGCGTAGTAAGTGAGATCGTCGCGGGGATGTCAGCGAGAACGTCATTTTTCATTTTAATGGTGGCCTCTTCTGTCTCTCCTTCGCTTTCTCGGACTCTTCTACCCCCTCCTCTCCTCCCCTCATCCCGTTTATTTGTTTCTCTTGTCTCCTCCGCCGGAGATTCTACTGTGGCCCCTTTATCCCAGCCCGGTCCCTACCCCTCTTCGCCCTCGCCCCTCGCCGCTTCTTCTTCTTCTTCTTCTTGCTCCTGCCGGCTCGACAGCTTCCTTTTATCTTGGCGCGAACGTCTTAATAGCCTGCGGCCGCTCTTCGCGCCCGACTCGCTTTCTTCATTCCTCGGCCTCGCCGTGGCTACCTCACCGCCACCAACCGCCGAAACCGTTAACAGTCTCGAGTCTCAGAGTTGAACTTTTCATCGCGTTTGTCATGCGAGGAAGTCTTCTAATAAAATAATGCGATAATATAAGGAAAAGTACAATTTACCGATGACAATATAAATGTAATTTATGCCGCAATATTTATACTTATACTCTTGTACAAAATAACAAACTCTCAAGCAATTTAAGTAAATTAATTTTTATATACGATTAAGTATTTGTCCTTTGATTAAATAAGCTAAGCCTCGCATATTTATAATACGTTCAACTCGAAAATTATTCTCGCTCGTAAAAACGAGACCGCACGGCTCTCCGTACCGCAAGACGTAAATGGATTTATCGCCGTCGCTTGAAAAGGCTAAACTCGGCGAACGCGAGACAGGAAGAACGCGGAGATCGCGTAAAAAAAAAAACTGACACTGCAAGAAGACGGAGCCGATCGTCGCGAAAATCGAGCGATTCGCCAGCGCGACGCGGCGATCAGAAAATCGAGCCCAAAGGCGTGCCGCACGATCTTTTTGCCACAATGATCGCAATTGGAAGCGACCGGGCGGCAACCGGTCGAGAGGGATCGCAAGAAAGATCATCTCGGGGATGGCCGCAAGCTCAACGAATGACAGTTACATGTCAATACTGAATTGAGAAGCGGTTGTATCTTTTTCCACACCGCTCCCTCGGTCGCCTTTTGCAAAAACCATCGCAAATATTCGCATTTGTGCTGATCGTTTTAACCTCTTTCCATGCAAGTTTCTTTCTCTCGTAAATAAAAGTCAATGTAGTTGAAGTGTAACATGTAGGCTTTTATTGCTTTATTCGGTTTGATTTTTCTCTAAAATAAATTTATTAAAAAAAAAACTGGTGGAGGACTAAATTATTATTATTATTATTATTATTATTATTATTTAATACGAATTAATTAAAGGAAAGAAATTTTCATTTATTGTGAAAAATCATGGTAAAATATTATAAAATGAAATTGTTATGTAATAAAGATCCAAAACGTGGCTCCGATTTCATCTATTTTTGTTACTTTAGTTTTTCTACCTTTTACGTTTTAACCCTTTTCCATAGAAGTTTCTCTCGTAAATAAAAGTCAGTACAGTTGAAGTGTAACATGTAAGCATTACTTTATTCAGTTTGATTCTCCTTCGAAATAAGTTTATAAAAAAATAAATAGAGGAATCAGTTATTATTATTGTATTTAATACGAATTAATTAAAAGAAAGAAATTTTCGTTTATACGTTGATTGCAAAAAATCATGATAAAATATCATAAAATGTAATTGTTATGTAATTGTTATGTAATAGGTGTTCAAAATGTGGCTATTTCATCCATTGATCTTTATCACTTTAGTTTTTCAATAACTACATTGTCATATCTTTACAAGATTGATCTCTCTCCCCTTTCCGTCGTTTCCGTCAATGGAAAAACTGTCAGAAGAAGAGCACAATATCGGCGGAGATAGTTGTAAAGTTTCAGCAAAGCGATACGACTGTCAACGACAGTTCGACATCGGTCAGGTTTTTCCTGTTTTGACAAGCCTCGTGAACTGGCAACGATTTTTCTCGTTACGAATCTGTCAGTGAAACTTCCGACTGAAGAATATTGTTAGATCGTCTTTTAAAGAAACTTCTGCAGGCATCTGTACGAGAAAACACGAAAATGAAATTATGAATAGAGGACGGCAATGATGACAAGAATGGATTTCATACTTTGAAAAATTTATAATTTTATTCTCGTAAATTTTTGTCAATAATTGTAGGTTTTTTATTCCATGCTAATTAAATATATAATTATTATAATTTTTAAAGCAAATTAAGAAAGTTGTAGGCCAAAACGAGCAATTTATGTTAAAGAAAACTTAAGTGAAATTATTTCTTTTCTAACAAAGAGATTTGGAGAAAATATGAAACGTTTCGAATTAAATAGAATCTTCTTTAGCCACATCGAACAAAAATAAATAAACAAATAAGACGATCGTAAAAGTAACCATTACAAAATTATGCGAATTATTTCAAGTACTAACAATTTCACAAACAGTGAAAGCGTAAAACTTCAACACTATTGAATCACATTTGAACTTAATTGATATTTAAAATTTAGTGACAAAGAGGTCGATAATTGGCCACTCTGTATTAATAACTTCCATAATGTTCACCTGATCTCACGATTACAGGATAATCATGCGGATGATAATTTCTACGTCAATCCCCTGCGTGGCGTTAAAAGTCTCGCTTTACCAGGCTCGCTGTATCCGATTACATCGATGTCTGTTACCCGGAACCGCATGCATTCACATCTCTTTTTCCCTCCTGCGCCGGATAAGCATCAGCCGGTCGCGAAAGAGGAGAAAAATCCCGAACGCGCGGATAGGAAAGCGCGGCACAAAAAGTGTGTGTATTTCATGTAACTTTAAATGAGGAAATAATCTCGGCGCCGCCAACGAGCTTTTTGAATTAACAGCCGTCCGCACAACAAGCTGCGTTTTATTGTTAATGCCTCGCACCATTTTCGCCGTGCACACGACGTATAATTATTCATTTCTGTTAATGAACATCTGATTTTGTTAACGCCGTCGCGCTAAATTTTTGGAACAAAATATAATTCTTTGTGTCACTTCTAGTAAGAGGATATCTATGATTTGCGAACCAACTGTTTTGAAGATGTAAAACTATCCACACGATGAATCCCGAATAGTTTCAGCAAATTATATATTTTTAGGAAAAGAATCTTTTAAAAGTATAATAAACAACAATAGAGAAAAATAATATAATAGTAATAACTAATAATAGTTTAAGAGAGTATAATAGACATTTTTTTACTCTATTAATACATAGTATTCCTCTTCATAAATGCTCTACAATAATAGCCTTAAGCCACGATTTTATAATGGAAGCATGAGAGAAATTTGCTCAGATGACTCGAGAAAATGATAAAATCAATCGGTGTTTTTTTTTATTAAAATGAGTCTCGAAATTTTTTCTGAATAGGATCAGTGCACCATTTATGGCCACCTTAATGCCATTTTTGGCCAGTATTTAGATTTGTCATAAAACCAATTATACATGCATTCAGCAAGTGAGTGTGATCAGCAGAAATACTGTAAAAAC
>VBVR01000017.1:69149-116378 GCA_011638315.1 Tetramorium parvispinum
ATTCATCTACTATTATAGGGTCAACAAGAAGCATAAACTAAATAATTCGAAAACTGTCGAAGTGGCCAGAAATGAAGCGGTGGCCACAAACGGTGCATTGACCCTACTTAAAGCACTTTAGCTGTAATTTTTTAATTCAGCAAATCAATCAGAATAAAAAACACTGGATTGATTCCCGTGTGCTCCCCAAAACACCCAAAATGCACATACTCCAAAATAATAAATTCAGAAATAAGTTTCTTATTATAATCATTTTCCCTGTTTAAATTAAAAAATCTCGTAATTTTGTTTACAGTTACGAAAAATTATTTCGCAGTATCATTTACCCGTATGTTTTATTTACACTCCCGATCAAAAGTTTGGATACAGTAGTAAAAGCACAAGAAAATTTTAGCGAGACTTTCATTTTTCTTACTATTTGTCGATAAGAATACCCCTCATTATGTAAAGTGATTATAGTACTTTGTTTTTCAATTTTCTTACTTTCAGTTTTCGAATTTTCTTACGTTTACCTATTTTGTCTGTTCAAAACGCGATTACTTATTAAAATTTTGAAAACAGATTTGCTAGTAATGTTGACATTGTTCACAATATCTATCATTAAATCAATGTATACTGTTTATAGAAACTCACAGAACCTACTAATGTTAGTGCACTAATGTTAATGTAATACAATATTTTAAAAAATAAGATAACAGAAACCAAAGTAAAATTGAGTAGCTTGAAGTTTGCGACTCAATAGCTTATCTCAAGAAAAGTAGTCAATTCTTACAAACTTTTGTGTATCTTTTTATTATAAGCCGTGAAACTTTCGATAGACATTATTGTATATAATGAGATTACTGATTCATTACTAACAAAAAATCCCTTTTTAAGCCATTAAGGTCCTGGTAAAGACAAAATAAAATATAATATAAATATAACGAAGTATTCAAACTTTTGGCCGGGAGTGTATATCATAATGCATTAATTGAAGGACGCATAAAATCTTAATAAATAACACTAAAGAATTAACCAACGCGAATCAACCACCGTGCATAATTCGGACCAGCTAATTTAAGACGTTCCAACACGACCGCGTTCACCCACATTGTATTTAATATCACATAGATATTTCCGATAAGCATCGTTCATTAAGAAGTACAGAAGGCAGCGTTCGAGGAACGCTTCCTCATCAAGCGAGCGAGGATCCCTTCGGTCGAGGCCGGGGCGCTGGCACGATGAGCGAAGGGATCGAGTGAGAAGAGGGAAAAGGTTGAGCGAAAGGGGTGACGCGGCGGGGGAGCGGGAGGGAGAGGAGCAGGCATACAGGTATGACTGCTGCTGTCATATATAATAACCGCATAAAACAGATACGCGCGAACCAACCAGCCCACGAATATATTATGTTGCCGCGGCTAATTTACGATTATAACGTACGTGTATAACTATCATTGTTGATATACTGCCGCGACGGAGCGGCCGGGAGCGAGCTTGTGGCTAGCGGGAGAGATCGAGAGAGAGAGAGAGAGAGAGAGAGAGAGAGAGAGAGAGAGAAAGAAAGAAAGAAAGATGGGTCTGCATCGAATTACTTTGTGGCCGTAGGAGAACAGTCGCCGAATCTCGCGGTGATATCTCGCTCGCGAAGAAACAAAAAAAAAAGGAAGGAAATGATCACCGGCTTTCCCTCACTCGTTCGCGTGCTGCCGCGTTCGAATAATTTTAACGTTACAAATTGATTACGACGATGGCCGTTATCTCTGATCCCTCGACGGCCTCGTGCTCGATTCATGATTCTGATGCCATTCGATCGCTATCGCGTCCTCGAGTACGAGGATTTCGACGACGTCACGTTTTGACGTCAGCGCCGGCGATACGGCAAACTGACGTAAAATGATAACGGTTTCTGTGAAATGGAAATCTCAGAAAATTGCAACAGCTGTACTTTGCTGACTGAGAATAAATGTACGTAGCGTATTCAGAGAGAAAAGAGAGATATAAGGTACAGAAAACTGTTTGTAGAGCATTTTCTTCTGGGATTGACTTGTAATACCTTTAGAAATTCATATTCTCAATGTACTTGATTTTGCCGTCATGGAAATGTTATGAATTGCTATGAACCGTGCCTAACTCTAACTGTGAAAATAACTCTATGAACTAGGTTTTATGAAGGATATTCGGAAAGTTAAGATAAAAAGTTTCAAAAATATTTGTGAAGCATCTTATTTCAGAATTGACTTATAATACCTTTAAATCATGCCCTTTATCTTTATTTATTTTTCAACATTGTCATTCTGGATTTTAATGCATTTGCTGTGCTGAGAATTAGTTTCTCAATTTCGACGTCATAGAACAACTTTATTCTCTCTTATAACTACTCTATTTCTTTTATTGTTCATAAAGTTTATCGATCAATTTGTTTCTGTTCAAGGCAAAGAAATCAAGTGTGAATAGGCAAAACGTGACAAATGATAAATTTATAGCGGAAGAAATAATAAAGAAAGAAATAGAAGTTCATCCGTTATCTGTCTCATTCCAAAAAAATTGAAGAAAAATTCATACTGATCATTTAATGGTCGATAAACTTTATGAACAATAGAACAGGTAAAAGAGAACATATATAAACTTTCTGAATATATCTCGTATTATTTTTATTATTAAATGGTGAAGAGATGCTCGAGGGAATAATTAAGGCAGATTTTTATCAAGCCAATTTCTGCGATTATAATTATGCACATTTCATAACTTATTGATGCCTCTCGTTTACTCATAACCTTCAATAGTGCGACATTTATCTACATTTACATATGATTACATGGTTTATTTATCATGTTAATACATTTTTTTGAAAGCTCATAGTATATTTCATAACTTACTAATGCCTCCTTTTGTTATTTATATTTGGTAACCTTCAATAGCGCATCTCTGCCGTACAAATATAAATATATTTACATACGATTACACATGGCTTGATCCTATTAATAAACTCTCTTAAGAGCTTCTAATGTATTCTTCAAGAAAATTATAGGATAGATAGAGCAAACTGTCTAATGTTATCTTAGAAAGAAGAAACTCGTGTCTCTAAAGGATTTTTTTAACAAACTACTTTAAATTCCGCTACGGTCGTAAATTCTTTGTAAAAGAAACCAGAAATGATATTTTGATGTATGAAGTGAAACGGCCACCGAACCACTTCGCTTCACGCATTCGTTTTGCTAGCATAATGTTTCACGGCGATGCCATAGCGCGATACGCGAGAAGAACGACGGGCGTATCGATGCCGCCCGAAGATTGCATTCAGTTGCACGCGCGCCGAAATTCGAGAACTTCCGCGAAATCGAAGAAAGCGCGCGAGGGAACTACATGCTGCCTTTGTGCGCCTTCCCGTTTTTTCCCCCGCATACTTTCGTCTAATTTCGCGGTAATACGTCTCCCAAGAGATCTCTCGACCGAACCTAGCCTATCTCGCCCGACTGAATAAGACTGACATTACATTTGTCACACGAGGAATTTTCCAAGCGTGTTGATTGACCGTAGAATATAAAATTTCTAAAGATTCAAGAATGTTACTATTCTACAGCCAATCAATATGCTTGAAAATATCGTCGTACTATACATGTAATATCAGCCTAAGGCTAGTATTCATAATCCCTTCTTGTTTCAAGAGCGTATTAAGTAATGTCTTAAAATACAGCTAATACAGCTCTGTGATTGAATCAATTCTTAAACAGCCCGGGCCCCCCAGAATTACGATAGCATCAAAAGAGCATCAAGCAAGAAGAAACCAGTACGCTGTCTTTCTCGAAAAGTATCTTTTTTGAGATGGAGCAGTTTTGGTGAAGATTACGATCCTCAGACATGAGTCAAATGACAAAAAGAAGAAAGAACTCTATCACACTAACGTAAATTAACGCACTATCGAAAATTATAAGCATTTGAATAAGCAACGGTCAGCTTTCACTTTTCCTATCTTCGGATAGCTAGAAAAATCGGGTATCTCTCTCTCTGAACAGCTGGTTCATGCCTACGTCGAAAAATATTTTTACAGACGCACGCTCCTGTGCTCGTCGCACACCGCGTCATTTCTCATCATTTCTCACATGGTCCCATGGCAAGAGTTTCTTGCGGGACGTGTTAATTCCGCTTGCGTGCTCTTCCCAGAAGGGCATGAGCGCATAAAACGATCGCGCACACCTGATCGCCGCGCGAAACTTCTTAATCTCGCCCGGGCCCGGGCCCGGTCGGAGATATAATGTCGGCCGTGTTGGAGTTGCATGTACGCCGACGTGGTTTACAGCCGACGTCGCGTCGTACATAGATTCCCGAGGGAGGAAGAGCCCTCGCGCGAGATATTTCCACGGTGATATTTCAGAGGCCGCGCAGCGTGCGGGGGCCGCCGCTGTTAAATCATGCAACTACCTCGCGTCGCGAGCCACGAGCTGGACATCGCATCCTCATTACGGATTATTCATTAATCGCCGGCCCCGACGTGTCTCGTAGGTACCTGAGTTATACACGGTGGACCTGGCACCTCGTCGCGCTTCCAGCAGACTCACTCGCGGCTGTTCGTGTGCGGCTATGCGTGTTTGTATGTCGTTCTTTCTTTTTAAAATTCTTCATTAAATATGGAGATTCGATTGAGATGAAATCATGCGAGAAAGGATGCGAAATTCTTTGAAAAATTAAGTAATTCGTCCTAAAAGAGATGGATGGAAAATTTATAATAAAAAAACTAGTTCCCAGGCTCAAATGCATTGAAGTAATTATGTTGAAAAATAAAGATCTAGATATTCTAAAGGTAATATAAGTCGATTCCCAAATAAAATGGTTTATGAATAATTATCTTTTCTTTCCGAATACATTTCGTATTAACAGTACATGTTATTTTTTTTCATTTTAACGAAAAAGATTTGTATGATAGGGTCTCTGACGATTTGTAAGTCAAATGCTACGGTCAGCAAAAAGATCTGAAAACATTCAAAATGCATTTACATATAACGCCAAATACTTTTAAAAAATTATAACAAAATTTATAGCATCTAAAATATTATATCAATATTATTTATGTAGAAAATAAACCACTTTCTTAATAGAAAAACAATTAATATTTAGATTTTTGTCTTGATCAACACAATTCAATTTTCACGCGCAAATAACTGTTTTTGAATCCTAGATTTCTTCGATTCGCTCTGAACTGCTAATACTGAACGCGAATGAGATGACACAGAGCAAGTAAATGTGCGATTTCAAACGCTTTGGGAGGTAAAAGAATACACCAACGCCTCAGATTTGCAACGCAGCTAAAGTATCCTCGGAATATTGAATTCAAATTTATTTTTCTTTGTTTTTCAGGACATAAAAGTCTTCCTCTTCTAAGTGAAGAATTGAATGTCCGTATTTCTCTATAAATTGTAAATCCTATACTCTTATATACTTAGATATCCGGAATGTCTATAAAATAGTCACCCCACATGAATTATTGTTGGCGTCAAATAATAACGTCGACTCTCGTGTATTTTGAAAAAAAGAAAGGGAGGCGACACGGGGTAGGGAGGAAATAACGACGGAGGAATGCGCGAGTGTCCGTTAACGGAGCGGACGTACGTAGGCGATGTGTGCACAGCGACGGGCCCCTCGAGTTACAGGCCGATCGATAAAACACGCCCGTAAATGGATAACGGCCGGACGAATGACGGAGATTTCACGAGAGAGAGCTGAAATCACGAAACGCTGGCAGCTGCCGGCTTTCGAACGGTCGTGCCATTAACGATCATCATCATCCCCGCCGCGACCCTCCCCGTCTCATCGTAAAATCTTTATTTTCCGCCAGTCGATCCTTCTTGCGCTGCTTTCGTTATCCCAGCCCAGCGTGTTAATAATAACTGGTGCGAACTCGTTCAACTCTTTCGCGTCAGTGTCTTTGTTTATCAGAAGCAGAATCTGGATCGTTTGTGGGGGACGAGATTCCCGTTAAAAGAAGCTACTACGCCGTCCTTGGAATTCCTTAAAGGATCTTGAAGTTCCTTAAGTTGAAGGGTTTGGAAAATCATTGAAAAAAACATCAAGGAAAGAAGCAAATTCGATATCAAATAAATGAAATAATGTAATATTGATTAATCCTCGATCTTTTAATACTCGTCAATTTACGACAGACGATTTTTTTCAAAAATATCCGTAGTAGAGAAGTGCGTTATTATTTTGCTATCTTGCATTCCATTCCTGAAGGCTGTGGCCATCCCGAGGACTCGCCTCGATGTTCCGCAATAACGAGGAGAGACATGAAACGCTTGCGTGTGGGTTCGCGTTGTTGTACAATTTACGATAAAACGGGATAAATCGATTTTTGCACTTTTGGGACTGATGACGCCGTCTCGCGCTTTATTGTCGCGCGTTAAACCGGACACTTTAAATCACGACACGATGGAGTTTCGTCTCAACGTGAGATTGGCAGTAAAGACAAGTCCGCGAGTTGGATCTTGTGGACGATGCTGCGGGATCATAGCTGGATTCACCGCCATTTTCATCTTCTTCGTGTCTTGTCTTTCTCTTTTAGATTCCACTTGTATTTCAAAGTCCCACGAGATATATCAGTCAGTCAATTCTCGAATTTTTCTTCTCTGTCTTAAAATTCTACAAACTACTGCAATGAATATTTATATAAACTGTTTTTACAATTTGTTTCAATCTTTCTTGCTTCTTTTTTGAAGAAATGTGAATAAGTACCGAACTCGATATATTAATAAATTCACAATATCTTTCGACAAGATATCGCTTTAATTGAAATTGGCAGATGGATGTTCTCTCCGCAGGTTCGATGCCGCGCCGTTGAATTTTCGGGTCCGCTTCCGGTCCCGCTGCTCGACGCTTCGTACCTGGTTACAGGCACTTCCGCGGCCTACTAGTCATGCGCTTTCGATATCCGACATACTGGCGCAATTAATGTCCACCGGCAGTGCTATCGGCGCGTTTCAGTTTCCGGCGTACGCGGCGCGAAACTGGCCATTGGCGAGTCGTATGTCCTTTAACGGGGCCCTGTCTGTAGAACCGCAGGATTTCTCGATCCGTGAAAGGCCTCCGCTGTGTCGTCCGTTAATGGCCGCATCTCCATCGCGGCGCGGCGCGGCGCGACGTAACACACCCGATAAGCGTCATCCGCGGCTCGGATTATTTATGGTTCTTCCACCGGATGTACACGCGACGCGATAGTCGGCCACGTCCGCTTGCGGACTATTATTAAATTCACTGAATTTCCGTCATTTCCGATTGTCGATAGAAATTTTTAATTTAGATCTTGCGTGCAAATTTAACGACGTGCAAATTTTATAACGACTAGACGACGCAAGCGCACGCTATCTGTTCACTCTATTCTTATGTATTCTTTCGTTTTTTATGTGTTCATCATCTTTTAATGTCTATTTGATATCAATTTATTTAACAGCTGTCAAAATTCATTCACTGACAGTTACTCTCGCAGTCTGAAAAACGTCAACCAAGAGACCCAATCAACATCTCAATAATACTTGGAAATTTCGAGTATCAACTTAAGAGTGGACTCTCCGCATTGGATTCTCTCGCATTTCCAGATTTACTTGGACGTCTCGTCCCCTCGGTTTTTCTCATTAGAAATTCCCGAAGCCTTGAATTAACGCACATATTTCGCGCCGTGCCTTTACGACTTAACTAACGGGTATTACCCGTACACTGTGCGTGTCAAGGAGTCGGAAATGGCCGCTAATCTCGTGCAAACGGCAGGCATACGCGATACGCAATGCTTCTCGTTATCCGCACGCTTATGCGTCGATTCGACAGTGATAACGCAGCGAGCCTGTTGCAGCGCGCCTGTTAATTTGTATTCTGTTTATGCACAACTGGGCGAGATGCCGACCGCGAGGATATTCATCCGGGTAGCGATGAGTCGCGTTATCGTCGCGCACTGATCTGCCTCGCGATATTGCGCGTATATTTAATGCATGCAATTATCTTTTTTACAATTTATTCGCCGCGCGTGTTCCCGGCATCACTCGACGCAATTATAGTTAACGCGGGTGTTTATTTTTCTTTTTTTTATCAGCGATAGAGGTGATCAATATCGCGCACACCCGATGCATCTTGAGACTCCGCTCATACGCTCATACTCCGCACGACACGAGTGAATTTTAAAAATTGAGTCAAATCTAATACACGCTGCTTTTTTGCGTTGAAATAGATATGTATATATACATACAATAGTTACGGAGACGTTCCTTCCATTCTCCGTGTTAATGGTTCGTTAACGCCGCATTATCTGTGTTCTTTATTAACAACAGGAATGCGATTAATCTCGAGCACACTCGCATGTATCGTGCTGTGATATTATTTCGACGCAATATGGTGGTAGACTAGAATAAAAGCGCATCGAGATCTCGCGAGCGAACGAAGATAGACCGGTTGAAAAAAAAAATGTTAAACGCGATACGATTCGTTTTCGCGGCGGCTGCGACCCGCCGCGTATCGTGACTTTCCGGATCAGTGGGCGAGAATCGCCCGTTTACCGCTGAAATCGATCAATCGCTATTTTTTTTGCTGTAAATAAATGCTGTGACAAAGCGCGCGGCGGAGAAGTGGTAATTTATTGGCAATAAAATCTCGATGAATAATTGCCGTCGTGCGGGTGTATCTTACAACCGTTTCGGATTTTTTAAATCCAATTATCAATTTAACTTAAAATCGTTTCTATTCCTAAAGAGAACGTGCGTTTTTTTAAATAGACTTTAATATTTATTAACTATTTATTTTAGTACATACTGCGTTTAGGAATCTTAGAAAATTGGAAAAAGATATTCAGAGTTTATTAATTATTCATAATTGCTTAAGTAATCGTAATAATGATATAATAATAGATTTAATTCAGTTTAAGAAGCTTTTTCAAAAGTAAAATTTAGATTGTGCTAAGATTTAAGAGATAAAAATTAATTTGTCAAAATGAGATTAATAGCAATTTTAACGCAATGTGAATTGAATTGGAATATAATTTGAAAACATACGTTTGCGACATGAAAAGATTGTCTAATGCGTGCAGTCTTGCACTACAATGTCTTCAGCGACAAAAGGGTTAGGGCTTTAAAGCGACAATCAGCGGCGGAATGCCAAGGACTGACCGGCCAATAAATAAATCGACAGGTCTCTCGTCCTGTCTTGCCTTGTTCCCCCCGCCGAATTTCTCCGACAGAAAGAAGTAAAAAGGGTGCGGACAATTAATAATTCGTGCCGAACCTCGTGCCGGTCAATTTGTCCGGCGCGAAACGAATTCCGCTCGTCGTGCCGCTTTTTCACGAGGTGGCGGAATCCGCGAAATTGCTTCGCGGACGTTGGACGCAGCTGTGATGAGACTGCGGACATTGGCCTTCTGAGGCTTCCGTACAGCTTTTCTAAAAGTTTGTTTATATTTTGGATTTTATTCGCTAGCAGCTACAATTTAAATTTCTAAAATGTACAATATAGTTAGCATTTTAATTTACGAGCTCTAAATTGACACACTTTTATATCCTTGCTTCTCTATTTCCAAATAAGACTAAAGACAACTAAATTTCTTCATTGTAAAAAAACTAAAGTAGAAACCAGCTCGTGATTGCAAAAGCAAAACTGGAGAGGATATATTAAACAGTATTTTATTTTCTAACAAGGAATAATAAAAAATAATTAAATAAGGAGAAAAGAAATAAAACTATTGTAAATAATTATGTACCCACTGTATTTTAAAATCTTAAGAATTTATAAATTAAGTTTCTTATCTCGTTTTGTTTAATTTTTTGTACAACAAACGCACGCCCGCATGTGCACTGTTTTTCGGAAAGTATTCAATGAGCTTTATTTTTATAATGCGAATGAAATATTCCGCGAGTGGTTGACAGTTTGATACGGTTTGCTCCAAATTTGTCAAAAAATGCGTTCGCGAAGTACGCTCGAAAAGTTTGTATATCCCGCACAACCGATAGGACAGCGATAGGCGTAATTTTGCGCGATTGACGTGTCGATGGGATTGTTTTCGTCGCGGTCTGAATTAATATCGAGGCCGATCTGTTATCGAACAATCCGGCCGCTCTCGCCGTGCAAAAGAGATAGACGCCGCAAAAACACGCGTGTACACATCGAGAACGAGGGAGAGGGAGAGAGAGAGAGAGAGAGAGGGAGGGAAAGAGAGAGACCGTTGGTATCCGCAACGGTGGAAAAGGACACCCGCGAGGGTGGAAGGACGCCGACAGCGGCAGGATCGGGAGAGAGACAGGGGGTGCACATTGACACATCGCCACAAAATTAACACATTCTTCTCACTCCACCGACGGCCCGGCGACAATCACGAAATAATGTGGCCTGCGCGAGCGAGCGAACGCCACCGAAATGTGTGGCTGCCGTTGCGGTCCGTTATAACCCACCCCCGACGCGCAAAACCACCCCCGAGCGTTGCCACTTGCTGTGTGTCGCTGCACCGCCGACAATTATCAGGAACGTCTACACTCGCGATTTCGCTACGGGTTTGCCGAATCGATCGCCGCGAGGTCGTCGCGGATTACGCGGATTCGTCACGCGGCCGACGGTGATAAGGAAATGCCACCGAGTGCTTCGTCAACCATGTGGCTCTCAAGGTTGCGATAGTGAGAAAGTCGGTACGCGGTCTAAATAGAGCGCTGAAAGTATAAACTAGTTACATTGTTCAATACATCATTTTCCACAAACGAATAATAAATATGAAATAGATAAAATTCATGGAAAATATATTCAGAAAATAAAGGTACAAAGCTCAGATAATATTTATAAAACATTTTATTTGCGAATTGACTAGGAATACTTTTAGAACTTTTTTTTTCAACATATCATGGACCTCAATGGACTTAGTGAAGAAACTAGTTTTCTGATTCTATTATCATAGGAATCGACTCTTTTAACTATCTCTCTTATTGTTTACAAAGTTCATTGATCATTAAACGCCTATCAGCAGAATTTTTTCTTACATTTTTTTGCGTGAGCTCACCAGGAATAACGGATAGCCTTCCACTTCTCTCTTCATCACGAATGTCACTTCTTCCCGCTTTAAATTTATACAATTTTGCTATTTTGCATCTTTGCCATAAACAGAAACAAGTTGATTGTTAACCTGCATGAACAATAGAGTAGTTAAGAGAACAGGCGAGAGACTTTTATGACATCGAAAAGGAACTAATTCCCAGGTCCACAAGTGCCTTGAAGTGTGTTGACTATATTGAAAAATAAACAAAGTTATGTTCTAAAGGTACTACAAGTCAATTCGAAAATGCTTTACAAATAAAAATACTTTTCCGGAATCTTGTATCTTTACTTTCCGAATATACTTTATAGAATCTATTTCGTGTAGTAGAACACTCAATAGTCCCTAGTTCATAGCAATTCACTAAGTTTTACCCTGCTCGTCTATTAACTTAGTCTATTCCTTAATAGAGCGTTTCATTAAACCGCTGGTCGCATGCTTCATAGGCGAGTTTTCGACTTAACGGATAATAGATTTGCAAGATTCATGTCGATCAGCTTTGCGCGCTATTTGACTCGCAGCCTGCGCAGGCTGCGGCACAGCCGTCCGGCCGGGGGAAAATTCAGCGAGATTTTGAATGCGAGTGCATCGCGGTTACGAACTCGGGAGATCGAAATTAACGTTCCGCGTTAATCGCCCGCGGGCTGCACGTGAAAGCTGAAAGTTTAATTATCCCGATAATTAATTGATTTCGAATGGCTCGGCGATCGGCTTCCGTTGATCGTCCATAATTCGCCACAGTCCGCTTCTGCCGCTCTCTTCGATCTTTCCCGCGTGGCGCAAGTAAAACTCGTGCGCCGAATCTCGGATTTATGCCGCTGCGGATTGGCGCACTAATCTCGTGATGCACCGCGCCGTCGATCGCATATAATTGTGCTTAATCTCCATCGTCGGGTGTTCGGTATAATGCATACCATTAATACCTCGCTTGATAACGTTATCCGTTATGCTTTCATCAATTTCAAATCCGGTTGAAAATTATTCGGCCAATGTTACTTGCGCACGCAAAAGTAACTTGGAAAATGCCAGCCAACATCATTTCCTATTACCAAACGGTCAAATTAATAATTGTTGCCAAATGTCTTTGTGCCCGACCAAATTGAAAAACAACAAAGTTTTCAATTCTATTCTTTTGTAACATTTAATCTAAGCTATCTTATCAATGTTTTGTATAAAATCTCATCTTGCTGTTTTGGATTTCAACGAAGATGTGATAATTTTATCACAAGGCTAACAGTCGCGAATAGTGTGAGTAACAAGAGGAGGGAGAGCTGGGTGGCTCGGGTACACACGAGCGCACGGAGATAGGGTTTCGATCATCTTCCCACAGACTTCGAGGGAGAGCGTTTAAGAGAATCGCTTGTGGCGTCAAATGCAATATTTCATGAGCTTTACGAGGCAGTCACTCGCGAGGTCTCGGTAACGTATAACTGCCGACAACGAGGCATCCATGAAGCGATACAAAAATCTCCGCTTGCTAGGGGTAGGCGCTTACGATGCGCTCTCTCTCCCCCGTCTGGCTAATTGTTGCTTATTAAAAACGGTCCTTCTTAGTACAATACTGAAGATGAGATTGGGACAAAAGAGAGAGAGAGAGAGAGAGAGCAGCGATCAAAGCGTCTACCAAAGCATCCTCGCCAGGCCTCTTCGAGGCTCCTTAATCTCCGCGGCGAGCAATTTCCGCCTCGGGAATGCCCGAGGGAGTCATCAAGTTGCACTCGACGCCTCTCTCGCGAAAAACATAAGTTTTCGATAACGAGATCGTCCTTGCCATCTTTCTATAATACTTGATGTGGTTTCAGAAGCATCGAAGTTTGCACGAGATAGAGAGTGATTGTATCTTGATGAAAACTGTAGAATGTCGCTTGAAATCAAAAGGACTGCATTTTCAAAACAATCATATCTCGATGTTTTATAACACTTGGAGTTTTATATTTTTTTTTAAGTTCACTTAATTTCATTCGAGTATGTGATTCCGTCTCGTCACGAAAACAAAATTAAACGCTGTTAATAATAACGAGTACAAGATTCAGTGCATTTACTGCGATTTCTCGGAATGTTAGCCCGTACATCTTTATAAATTCCCACATGAGAAATATTTTCAGAGGCAGAAATATCTTAACGAGCATCGCGTACCAATTACTGATCCTTCAACAGCTGTCGATTAATAATTAAGTGTTACCTCGTTCCCATGTCTGTCGAGAATTAAATTGTCATTCCGGCCGTAAATCGTCCAGACCTCTTTTTTTCAGCCCGCGCGCGGCGGGGCAATTAATCTGGTCGCGTTTTCGCGACAAGAATAAGAATTCGGATCCCGATGTTAACGAGGAGAGAAAGAAATCGAGTGCCGAAATCAATCGCCCGGTCGATTTCACCCGACACACCCAGTAGAGCGGTTCGAGGCGCGCCGTCCGGCTCGATACTTTCTTGTAAATTGTATTAAAACGCCCGTCTTTTACGACCGTGTCAAACTACCTACACGAGCATTCTCGAGAGGCAGGGAGAGAAAGGAGAGAGAGAGAGAGAGACGCCTGTAGATCCGCAGGAATCGCGCGTGCGAGAAGGAGATGCCGCGTGCATCGACAGACAACACGCAACACGTGTGCGATTCTCCTGGATCCATTCGCGTATGCGTATGCGTGTCGCGATCGTGCGAGCGCGTAAGGAGTCATTCTTCTCTGACGGATTTAACTCTTTGAGCCATGCTCCAGCCATGCAAGATCGCTGGAGCATGAGAAAAAGATCCGAGCACTGACATACGGCCGAGCGTCTCTGTAGATTATGCGGGAAGCGGGGAAACTTGAAATGCATTTTACCTCTTGCTTTTCTTTTAACGAAGAACTGGTACATCTCAAGTCTGACAGAATTTCTTGAAAACGCTGTTGAAAAATATAAAGAGAACATCTAGGAATATGAAATATAGAAAATGTAATAAGAATAAAAGAATACAAAATAATATACTAATATGACAATAATAAAAGATTATAGAATGTAATAACAATATAATGATAGTAAAAGAATAGAGAATAACATAATAATAAGGGGAAAATAAGGAATATGAAAATCTAAAGAATTTCCACCCTAACATTGTTTCCACGGCGATTTGATGATAAAAGTAAATTTTTTAATCCTTTATTAGTAATCGTATAAATTTTATGCATACACATGAAACTTAATATAATTCAATGTAAAAGTATCCGCGAAAATGAGCCATTTAAATGTTTTCATTACAAATTACACTGATTCGTATTCTCGCCGCATATTTAACGTTAAATGCGAAACGTTTGCTTCCCTCGGATATATTTACCTAACATAACTATTATATTCAATGTGAATACGAGATGAAAATCAGGCAACAACATTTAGAGCTAAATATGTAATTAGAATCGTTGGTCCATATTCTCACCGCATATTTGGCTAAATGCGGCCATCTGATTTCGAGTTAATACAAGTATATACAGCACAAACGCGCGCAACGTTAAAGTGACATGAGGAGCCGAAAGGCGTGTTTAGCGTATTTAGATATACAGTGAAAATATAGAGATTGCTTTTAGCGAAAATGTCTCTCGATCGGTCTGTGCGCAGCACCGGAAAAAGTTTGCCGCAATTGCGAGTGAACGTTTCTTTTACGATTATATACGATTTCGCGTTTATACGAATATATTGCGCTTTTGCGCGCGATGCAAAAGCGTGTATCTACGGGTCCCTTGAACCCTCCGGCGCCCCTTGACATCCTCGTGACACATACGACGTGCCCGCGTCCCTGGCCCGAAACCCTCCTCTTGTCACCCTTTGCCCCCGTCCGCCGTTTACGATATTGAATCCCGATTTTATGATGCTTCTTCCCGGTGCACCCTCGCTCGCGGCGACGCCGCTCGCGGTGTAAACTTTTATTCGTGAGTTTAGAGGAAATCAGTCTGGCACGAGGGGCGCCCGACGGGCCCTCTCGATGGGGGAAGACAAAGGGTAGTCGAGCGTGTGAGTCGTCGGCGAGAGGGGGTCGCGTTTTTACGCGGGAATAAAAATATGGTTACTCGATGAATCCTGCCCTGCCGCCGAAAACTTGTAAGAAAATGCGATAGATACTGTGTGACACATACGACAGTTGGACAGTTTTGAGATTTTTACTTCTCAATCCCTTTCTTTGAAAGCCAAAGATCCGATTTTAGAAAAATTGTTTCTTTTTCTACAATTCTTGCCTTGTTTTATATCATCTATTTTTATAAAATCTGTATATTCCATATACATTCCTAAACCCTTTGTCCAATCTGGACCAAATTTTGCATAATTATTCTTTAGAACACTGCGGGAAATGTAAGCTACATTTGAAATTTGGGCACCCCCTTACTAATTATCCTAATCTAACCTACCCTCCTCCCCCTGATTTCATCCCTTTAACACTTTATGATAATAACTCTTGAATCCTTTGACTGGTCTAAACTAAATTTTGCATATTCTTTAGAACCTTGCGATAATTTTAATACGTTATTAATTTTAACAAGCATCAATGTTCTTTATAGAAGAACCATTTTACATTAGACTTCGCTCCTCAGAGAAATATCGTCAGGACATTCTCGTACATAAATTTTATTGGTCTAACATTCCTTGCCTTTGCGATTCTCTACTCTTAATTAGCATCATCTTATACCTTTTCTCTGCATTCCCTGCTAACGCTACTCTTGATTGGCGAAACCTCGATCAAGTCGCCAAGATGACCCAAACAGTATGTCGCAAACAAAATTGTTAGAAACATATCGCTGTGAGAGAGACAATCTTAAGGAAGACCGGCCGGCCGCGGCCGGTCGGAAGAAACGAAAGGAGCCACCGACGAGTGTTTCTGTCTTCCTTCGTGACGACTTTTACTGCCAGAGAAGCGTACCGGGAAAAAGGTACATCCTCGAAACGTCCTGCATCCATAAAACGAAGATAGCCCCGGTACACCGTAATACCGTTTCGAGCGAGCGAGCAGTCGCTATTAATTAATGCTTTAGTACCAGTATCGCCGCTCTTCTTCGAGACGAGTGGTAGCGGTCTCGACTATGGCGAAGAAGAACGAGGATGCGTGTTCAGGCCGGGAGAAAGAAAGACGAGAGAGAGAGAGAGAGAGAGCGGAATATAGGAGGGTTGCTCCTTTTCTACGTTTCACTTTGTAGCCACTCAGGGGCGGCTCCCGAGCCCTCTAAGAGCCGCCTAATCGACGCTACTAAACCCACGAGAGCATCACGAACGGAGATGCCACGAGGGTCGTCGTATGTCCGACGTTTCTGCATAACTCCCGTGCCGGCGGAGGGCGGAGGGCTCGTAAATCACGCGCGGTGAGAGAAGAGGAGAGACACGCCGCGCCACGGGGAATGAACGAGCCTCTTCGCGCGTGTTACTCGCGATCCGCGATTTACCTCTTCTCAGTAAGCTTTTTTCATCTTTTCTTCTAATTTTATGTCTTCCGTTTCGCCACAACGTTAAGTTTTAACGACAAATTCTTCCTGAAATAAACTTTACGACTATTAATCGTTTAAAATTTACAATATATGACTATTGGCATATTAATCTTCAGCAGAATAAATTATATTTCAACAATTTAATTTTTTTGTATACATGAATTATTCTTTTATGTAAAATGACAAGAAGAACTTTGAATAAATGCATTAAGGATGAGAAAACAAAATGGAGAAAATAATAAAAATATTGGGAATAAATAGAATAATCTTTTTTAATAGTAATTCGAAAAGGATCTAAAAGTAAAAAATATTTCGGCCTGATGCACAAGCCTCTTTAGGAAATTAAATCCTACGCTTTGTGGAGGTAAACTCCGGTTTAAAGGCTCATCCGGCACGTAGTTGGGCCCTCGCGTAAAATTAGTACGAGGCTAAGCATGTGCTTTAATATCAGCCGACGCCTGGTAAATGAAACGCCTTGTTGCTCCAAGTAGTAGTCGTGCGCCCAAAGGGGAGGATAATAATAAGGATAAGACTAAAGGATATTAGTTGGCACAACCAAACCCGACCCCATCTCGCACTACCATCTTAATCCTCCGGAGAAAGATCCGACGTGCTGTACTTTCGACTAATTGTTTGATATCCCGTCAATAATGGCTAATTACTGTCGTCGTTAATTGCGTGCAACAACTAACGCGAACAACTAACGGAACATTTTATCTTCTAATTCAATTAATTCCTTTTGCAACTGTTCAAATTAAGAATCAAACGATAGCAATAACGTCACGTAATACACGCAAAATTGTTTAAAAGTGTTGAAATGGAATAAATTCTTTTAATTTCGAATGCATAAAGGAAACGTATTACATAGTAATAATATATATATATATATCTCGCTCTCTCGGGCGCGCACGCATGAAACTATGATAATTTAGCGGAAATTCGAAGGAGGATCGGGAAGCGTTTCAACCACCGCACAAAAGGGTATTATAGAACGGTCAGACTCACAATATACGGGTAATAATAATATTTTGTGGATTAACTAAATCATCGCGCTCGCGGTGTGCGCTTTACGGTCATTAACAATGCGCATAATCTACTTACTGACGGGAAATCCCGCGTAACGAGCGGCTCGCAACTGATGGATCGGCCGCATTGATCACTAAATTGATAGAATAAGACTTAGGCGCTGAAGTACTACCGTACAATTTCCAGATATCGAATTGACGGCCGATCAAACTTGTCTGCGTTTAATCGATGATATCGGATACAGAGATTGTTAATTCATTTTATATGCTTTATATATTTTCCTTAAAAGCAATCATCTTTTTTATTTATTTTTTGTTTGTCACTATATATTTTGTTAAGTGTTATTTAATATCTGAATTTTAATTTAAGAGTAAGCATTACATCCAAAATAAAATTTTGTGAGCAGAGAAGAAATAAAGGAAAGAAAGAGATTTTTAATCTTTTGTATAAACTACATTTTATTAAAATATAATACTTAGAAATAAATTTATATATGTTAATTCTGTTTGATCTAATTTTAACAACTTAAATTTGCAAAAGTTAACTTTACGTCATTATAACATTTATAAGAGATTTTCTGTTTAGAAGTCTAATTTAATGGTTTAAGAGTGGCTCTTTTCCACTACGCAAGCATCTCTATATAGACACATTTTCCAACAAATTCCAATTTCTAACAAAACGCAAATCCGCAAGTCATCGCGCGAAAGCCCAGGGACAGGACGCGTCTGTATCGTATCGAGCGGGAGAATTATCATGATTTAAACATGCCCTTTGTGCACGGGCGCAGCGTGAAATCGGTCCGTGCTACCGTAGGACGATGTCTTACGGCGCGGCGTCGCGTCGTGTGGACGGGCAGGTGTGCCGAAACCGGAAGCCTTTGGACCGCGCCGCGCGACCGACTCAATGGACCGACAAATTCGAACTGTGACTTTTGACTGTATAATCCCATCCCGAGCCTTTTCACGTCACACTGGGAAAGTCTCTCTCGGAGCGCGGGACTACGATTTCCTCTGACGGCTGACGGCTGACGGCTCGCTTTCGACGACGTTACCGCGACGAAACTTCCTACGTGAATTCCATCTGGTCATTATCCGATATGGACTTTCAGAGCAAACGCTGTTCCTTTTTACAATTCCAATTTGTGTTCAATTAAAAAGGATGAGGGCGAGCACATTTATGACAGCGATGAGATTGATGATCATAATGGCTTCGTTAAAAAAAAAAGTCTTTTTTAAAATTATTAATTATAACGCAAATTATCTATTATAAATTGTAAATTTTGATTATATATTTCGATATATGAGAATTCTAATCATTTTTTAAATTTAAATTAAAAGTACACTGCTTTAATTACAATAAGGATTGCAAACAAAGAGAAAGTATCGAGTTCTTTCAGCCTTCAGCCACAGAAAGATCTTAATATCATTTCAACTGAAAGAGGGAGAGGATATAGAGCTATAGTTCGTATATATTTATTTATGCAAAACTGCTTGTGCACGGGCGAGACCGGATATATCGCGGGATTCAGCCGCATTCGCGATTTATGGCGCTGTCATTTTCGGTTTTGCACTGCTCGATAAATGTAAATCATTCAACCAGACCGTCCGCGCAGATCGCCACAAGAATAATGTCGATGCGAACCAGCCGTTCATAGGTGATCCCTTTCTTCGTTACAATTATCCCTTGTTGTGCCGTTAATGCCGAAAATTTCGACGCGTCAAATATCACGACTTGATCGTTCGAAACGGAAACGCGCGCGCGCGGCAAATTATTTGCAACTAATTGCGTGGAAAGCAGCTGCCACTGATTTATCACAAGTCAAGCGCAGATGAAAATACAATAATAATGAGATAATAATAATAAACTCATTTAATATGCCGATGATTAATTAATATCTCGCATTTATTCGAGGGGAAGATGATGCGTCTCAGACGTGTGTGTCGCTAGCACGCATCGCCGCTTGCGTGCCATCGACCATCCCTAGGAGCGACATGAGAATGTGTAGGTCATTGAGTCAATCGGTCAGTGGTACTTTGATGGGGGCTTGCATCATCATCGGACGTATGTACGTAGTTTGCATTTGAATTAAATGCGAGTGGGAAACTTTTACGAATTAGGAGAGAGAAAGCTGCCGATTCCCACTTGTTTAACATTTTATTATTTGTTTAGAGTATGAAAAGTTGAAATAAAATTTTAAAACTCGTTGCGATAAGATTTTATGACAATAAATGCTAATTTTTTTCCTCTCGTGACGAGTCAGCGATAAAATATACAATTATATATATTTGCAATTTACAGAAATTACATAATTTGATGATACTTATTCAATAATTTAATTTTACTCGATAATAGTAAAAGGTACAAAAAGATATAAACAACAATCAGTATCTGATTTCTATAGTAGATGTACTATTATCAAAGTTTAGTTTCGTGCAATTTATAATAATAATATAATACTAAATTAAAGTAAATATAATTGAACTGTCCGTTTTTGTCTGTCAAACTTGTTACCATCGTGCATTTCCGCTGAATTTTATTGGCAATCCTGATACATCGGAACAAAGAAGAGGCGCAGGCGATTCTCGCGTAGAGACCCTCGCCAGCACGCAAACAACCCCTAAATGCCAGCCGAGGACCACTGACTGACTGGATGACTGACTGACTGCCGTGCTACCCGCGGACACAAAGGGCCGGCTTTGTGCGTGCCTACAGATTAGTGGACTTATATACAAAGTCATTCACGCCGAGCGAAGACCCGTATCGTTCTTCTCGCCACCCCTCGTCACTAGGACCGCGTCCCTGCCCCCGCGCGTCCTCGTTCGCACCTCGTCCGCGTCCGAAACCGGCTGTGCATCACGTATTCCCCCTCCACCCTGGATATCGAGGGAATCATCCGGTAATCTCGCTAATACAGATGTCAGCGACGTATACACGAGAGACGAGTCACCGAAGCGATTCGACGTCGCTTCACGTCGCTTTGACTTTTCACCCTCTCGCCAATACCTCTCCACCCCGCTCCCCTCGCTCGCACATTTCTCTTCCGCTTTCTCACTTTGCTGTCGCCTGTAACTCGTAAAAGCGCACCAAGTCTCCAAGAAAGATAAAGATTCGAATAATTTAATTCTTTGTTTGAGGATCTTGCGAGCGACGCGCGAAACGGCAATTGAGAATTACAATTTGCCTGTGTAAATGCAATTGCCGGAATGTGCAAATGGCAATCGGAAATTATTTAACACTATTATTTGTAATTAATGCAAAAAGAGAAATAGTTGTGATAAATCATAGAATATTCTGTGGTAATTTCCATTAAATGATATGAATTATTCAAAGATTGGTTCACTGATACTGACATTTATATTCGGTCCTGACCAAGTTATTAATTTTTCACGGCTCATTTAATTAATTTAAATTAGTTATTCAAAATTACACTCATTTCTTTACACTTATATTGGCTCGTGTATGTTAAATTATTACGTTATGGTTCATGTATTGGTTTGCGATTATTATCCCCGGCACCCGATGAAAGAAACGGAACGCACGGAAATTGCCAAGAAAAGAAAAATAAATTGAAGCATCCAGGGATCTGCCTACCTCCGCAGAGGATCCCGCTCGACGGAGTGTTTTCACCCTCGGATAGTTTAATGCCCCCTCCCCTTGTGTCGACACCCGAGGCGACTCACCCCGGGCCTGCCGAGGCCGCTATTAGTTTGGTTTCGATGGTGCGGTAGTGAGTTACTCGGTACGACGCGTTCGACCCCTCGATGATCGACCGGACCACTTAAGGCCTCGTACGCGCCTCGTACGCGCTCATGGACCGCTCGCGAGATGTACCACAACCATGTGAATCTCGCTTTCCTGTGGAATCTGCACTGTGAGTACAGATTCGCTTATCCATTTGTGCGTGTTTTCGTTATGCTGAAAGCGGAAAGTGATGGTATTTTATTTCAGTGAGATATGCTTGATTCTTTTTAGACATATTCAACTATTGCCAAGTGTCACACACTTGATATAAAATTGATATAAAATTTACGTGAGGCTTTTATTAATCTATCAATAATTAATTTTATATCATGTAGAATTGCATGCGTTCTATACTTTTCTGGTACAAGAACAACTAGCTCTTTTGCTCCTTTATTATGTAATATAATTATTTGATAATTTATCATTCGAGCCTTCATCATTTTTTAAGTAATAAAAATCCTGCGTTAAAAACGCAAAGTAATTACGAAAGAAACATGTCTGTTTTCAATTGTTTGTACACTTCTTCTATTGGACGCGATTTTCAAATCAACAATCAACGAAAGACAGACAGTCACATTTAACAGTTACACATGGACCGGTTATTTAAAGTTAAATGAACTGCAGTACAAATTTATTCGCGTAAAAGGTTGACATTTCGAAGCAGATTTATTACATCGCGGAAATTAATATCGAAATTACAATAATGTGTATATAATCATTATTATAGCATAGAAATTAAACGAAGAAATTAAATACAAATATTGCAAATAATTAGTGCCATAACACGATGGTAGAAATAACTATCAAGCAATGAACAATTATGGAGAAGCGAGGAATCGGAGAATTTTAATAAGTGGTATGAATATGGAATGAAGTGAATTTTAGCGTATAGGACAATCGGAATTAAAACGCTTTCGTGTTGTATTGAACGTATTAAATGAGGAAGTTATGGGAAGAAACGCTTCAATTTTGGAATTTATATTACATCAATATCGGCACATTTATCAGTTTTTGATTAAACTAGAAAGAATATGTTCCCCATGGAGAATTGTCCAAAAAATCACACTACAATCACGGTTCATAGCAGGCGCATTATGAATCTAGCGCTTCCGTGGCGGAATTTCCGCTTGGAGCACTCGACAAAGCGCGCGAGTATACAACTAAAATGAACACCACTCGACTGGTTCGTTAGCGGATAGTCAAAGTGCATTTCACTCGAGCAGTTGCACCCGCTCTGAACCGTCAATTATTTCCATTAGGCTATTGACGTTTCGGGCCACAAACGATCTGTCTAGTTTTACACGACTTGTACCCCCTCCCCCTGTGCCCCACATTTATGCGCATTTATATTTAACGCTCTTACTTTCTATTTTAACATGCCGTCATTTAAACATTGCGTCGGTGGTGAAAATTGCATACAAATCATCAATTTATGTTTCGAAATATTGTAAATCTAATAAAATTATACTAAGATAACTGATCAATTGTTTAACCACTATTAGTAAAAAATTAATTAATAATTTGTAAACTGAAAAAGGTCAAGTAAGAAATTAATAAGTTAATCTCGTTAAAATTATTAGTTTTATTCTAGTGGAAGATAAATAAGCCTTTTTTACATTAGTTAGTTTTATAAATTTAGTTTACATTGATTTGTTAAAGTGATTAGCAGTCATATAAAATAATATTAACGCGAAAGGATATAAATATAATTATATTTTTTTTATAATTTGATCAATATTGATGTCTGTTGATCCGTCATATCAGAAAACGACATTAAAACGACGCTTCAGTCACAATTGAAGATTTCTGCAAACTAACATGTAAAGGAATCTCGACTCCATGCACTTTGACAATTTAACACGCCGGTACAGCTTGGCATAATAAAGAGGAGTCCTGATGAAAAAGACGCAATCGTTGCCGCGCACGCGTCTTATCGAGGCGATCTCCCCGCGTTCGTCCCGCGTCCAGGTGTGCCTCATCCAGCGAAATGCGGACCGGTTCGCGAGGACAAGGGCGACGAGGACAGCGAAGAAAGGGAGGCAGCAGAAGTAAAGGGACGAAGCGCCAAAAAGAGTCGCTTCCTCATCTTATTTTATGGACACATGATTAAATGCGGTCAATCGCGACGCGTGGGATTTAGGGCGACCAACAGGACGTTTCGCATGAGGCAAGATCTAATTTATATACAAAAAAAAGAAAAAGAAGAGAGACAACGGGGTGTAGAGGAGTGGGGAAGGGAGGAAAGACAGGGTTAAGGAACACGGTGAGGGAGGCTAGAGGAAGAAATAGAGAGACTGGTGGTATTTACGACCCAGGCCCTACGTATGTATCGGCGCATTATGGGCCTCGTAGTATCAAAGGGGCCGCCTTTACAACGAGCCATATACAGCCGTTTACAGCGTCGGAAATCTGACTGACGTCTATATAAGTATACCGGTCTCCCTCGCTTCGCGGGCAAGCGTGAATGTCGCCGCGCGCGACATGGCCCTCGTCCCCCAATCTCGCCCCGTGAGAATAGGAAGTCGAGGAACGCGACACTCGTCACGTTTTCGCCTCGGAAAACGATGTCACAGATGCTAATAGACGGTACTCGCATTGGCACGCCTCGAGGCACATTAAGCCTACCATCAGAGTATGGATTACGGTTAGATCGGAGTTTGACCAATCATAACGTTTACAAAATTACTTTTATGTTAGCTTTGTTTTAATTGGTCGAATTTCAATTCTTCAATTTTAGTCTCAAACGTAGTGTTCGTAGTGTAATACGGGCTTTAGGCCCATAACGATCAGCGTAAAAAAATCTAAATTGGAAATTAGCGAGACGTCATGACGTTATTCTCTTCGGATACGATGCGAACGAAATTCTTTCTCTGAAATACGGTTATCACTGTCAACCGCCGTTCCGGATGGGGAGCTGAAATCTCGAATTCGAATTAAAGTGGCCGGTATTAAGGGTGGAAGGGGACGTTAAAAGATTCTATCAATTATCCGCGATCCTTTACGCACGCGTGAGTGCAATTCCCGAGTACTCTCTCTCGCGCCTCTCTGCGCGTGGACGCTTTAACAATACCTCAACAAGTTGCTATCCCGATAACGAGCTGAATTCACGGTCGCGTTCTTATCTTCTGCGCGACCTGTTTCTCGCACGCCACGGCAGTGTATCGTTTTATCGCGCGGACACACTCGATTTAATTATCCGATATTGTGCGCGGCGGAAAAAGACGCGGTATCTTGAGTTACGCTTATTGCCGCGCGAGTGAAACGACCGTGGATTTCACAAAGCGCCCTGGCTCCTTAACAATGCCTCGCAGTTATTTACGAAGCCAACGGAAACGCTAATTTTCCCTCCTGCAAAAAACTTGCGTGAATATAGTGGGATAGAAACCCTCTTTTTTTTCTCTAAGAAAACTTTTGACATAAATTTGTAAATTACAATCTATATGATATTTGAAAAAAAAATCGCACAATGATCAATAACCACTCAGATTAAAGGGAAGAGATCCCGCTATAAAATGCAAGTACCAGAAATCTCTACGATTTTTTTACACCATATGTAACACAGCAAAGTCGTATTAAAAATTTTGATTTTGACGGATTAAAATTTATCATTGTGCCGTTTTGTAAAAGAAAGAGATCATTGGAGTTCGCAAAAAAAAAATATGAAAGAAAAAGTTTCAAGCTTCAAAATGCTTTACGAATTTTCTCTATCGTCTCTATCAATGATTCTTCGCCGAGTTTCTGCGATTTGAATATAGCCCAAATTCTTAGCATACGAAAACTGTTCCCTATTTTTTAATAATGTATATATAAATAAAAAAATTAACGTCAATTTCAAGACCATTTTTACTATTATTGAAAATTAATCACAAAGAACAACAGTGCACACAATAATTATAAACGCAGTCTAGTAAAATTGACAACGATCAAAATTAAAACCCAGATTCTCGCAGGTGATTGAGAAATAAAACGCATTAGGAGTAAAAAAATTAAAATAATTTTTTTCCAAAAATTTATTTTTAAAATATAATGTAATATTTTTGGGTACTTTGTTTGAAGGATTGTATCATCCCGAGATAGTGGGAAGGAGAATTGAAGCAGCATCGTCGTTCGCAGGTGCAACACTTGCGGGCGCGCGAAAGCGTAACATGCACGTCCTCGCTACCTTTCGCCCTCTTTCCCGCCCCCTCTGTGCACGCTATTCAGGCGTAACGGAGAGTTTAATTAATATTCGCACAGCGGGTTGGCCCGTTTGATTAGCTCTACGTTGCGCGGCCTGATGGGCAGGCATGCATCCACGTAGAATGCACATAGGCAGAAGGGAGTGAAACAGAGAGCGAGCGAGATGGTAGAGGCTACACATTCCGAGAGCCTACAAGCCAACTGTAATATCACAATCATAACCAGACCCCTCGTCGGCTCGTCCGTCCATCCGTCTGTCTGCCAAAACGTCCTCACGCTTCAGCGATATCAAAGAACTGCTGGCCGCTCGTGACGTTTACGGTACGCGCGCGCGGTACGACCACCGGTGTCCCGCAACCGGTTAGCGTTTTGCGCTCTTCGCGGTCGGTTATGAGCGATATAGTCGATATAGGTATCCGTAGGCTCCAAGCGCGTACAAACGGAAGGGAATTATTTGCTGACGATGCCCGCTGCTAATTAATTACGTCGTTTTAAGCCAACCTGGACATTTTGCGCATTGTTGTGTGGCGCGAACGTTGCTGAGGACGTCTCGTAAAATGTTAAATACTTGACGTTATTTATGATAATTTCCGTAAACATCGTCTACAAAGTGCGCTTTAAAATTACTAATAAAATTACTAATCGATGTGTTTTTTTGTAAAACGTGCGGCCAGAATCTTTACGCTTAGAATCGGCGACGAGTGTAACAGAAAATTTTCACGGACGTATCTCACGGTCTTGCATCTCCGCCGCACAACTTCGGAATTCTAGAAGGGGGCGGGGGGAGGGGGAAAGAAGGTAGGGAATATAATTTTGTGAGAGCGATGAATTTCCTGCGACATACGGGGTCCAACGGGAGCGAGAGAAAATAAAGCAGCGAATGCGGGACCCCGGGAATCGGGGGATTTACCGGCCCGAAACGAGTCGTTCGTTTGGGCAAGGTGAATCCACGGAAGCTCCACCGTATCTCTTCTCACTCTCCCCCTCACATCTTTCCCGCTGTTGCTCCACCGCTTTACAAGGTGGTCACCGGGATAAGGAAAATAAAGATAAAGAGATGGACGGAGACAGCGCAGAACGTACGAGTTGCGGAGCAGCGCGAGTCTGCTTTACGAAGTGGACGCCTACGTTTATTGTCGTAGTATAATATTCCCGGTGAATCATTCACTATGGCCGAGGGAATGTTCTCTTTCTTTCTTTTTTTTAACCGTGACACGCGCAGGTTGAAATGACTTTTCATATAGCGCCATAAACGCTCGTGGCATTTCTTCGCACGAAACATTTTATTATGTCAAATCTCTAAGCGCACCTTCTATTTAATTTTAATAAAATGTACGGATATATTAAATAAAAATAATAAAAGCTCCTATGATGGAATGTCAAATTAAATAAAAGGAGACAAAGGAGTGAATATAAAAAAAATCGTGATAATATTTTGTGAGTTTCTTGATTTGATACATTCCTTTCCGCTCCGGCGCGAAAACCTCTGTTTGTCGAAATATTTACATCCTTCAATTCAAAGTATTTACGAGGCGGCTAGGCACCACACAAGACCTCTCTAATTCAAAGTTAAAGATGTATAGCCTCTGCAGTTCGAAATTAACTCCTATAAGTCAAATTTCTACCTACTAAGCCTCTATAAATCGAAGCGGCAAGTGCTTCCTCCGCTATTCACGTGGACCTCTATAATTTGAATTTTCTTCCATCTAGCCTCTATAACTCGAAGACCTCTAAAATCGAATTTTGTTAGTCCTATTTCGAAACCTCGATAACAAACAGTTAGCTCTTCCCTTGGGATTCGAGTTATGGAGGTTCCATTGTATGAAAATACAAAATAAACGGAAGGAGGGGACTAATAACCGGATTATAATTAAAGCAGAATTTGATCCCAAGGTGAAATGTACAGTCAAATGTCAATTCGGTCATTATTTATGACCTCAAAATAGACTGACATTCATTTGATGCAAATGTGATCTTATATAAGATCTGTGAAAAGGAATACAGAATAGCATCTTGCGACTCCAATTTCTGGAACTCAATGTCTTTGAGACATCTCCCAGCTTGTGCTCGCCAGAGTGACATCTGAATATATCTGACAGATTATTTTCGTGGCGTAAAATAGAATCGCATTAGCTTCTTCTTTACTAGTCTTTGTCCGCATCTCAACGGAGATAAACATGGTTCTTTTTATACCGGGAGCTGTCCATTCAATGTATTCCGAAAATAATCCCCGTAAACTCCAGAAACGTCTCTCGCGCGAATAAGAGTCCGACGATTTGACCCGCTGGCATCGGGCCGCGCATTTGCTACCGATCCTAGCCGATCCGTGCACATCTTTATCACCACCCACGGGCTCACATAAAGCCCCGAAACCCGCAGCGTGATCCGAATTCGACACGCTCGTCGAAGAAACAAACGATCCCTCACGCGCCCGTGGGCCCCATGAGCGGATTCTTCCTCTCGCCGCTTCACGCTCGCGCACGAGAGCGAGAGAGGCCGCCGTTGAGTAAGATATCGCAGGCTGTCGGACGTGTTTATGAATATTGGCACGCTGGCGAGCGAGCGAGCCTTTCGGTCTGGCGCACACAAAGGCAAGCCCCCAACATAAGTCGTCCGTGTTTCGTGCTCTGCCAAGCTCCAGATACCGTCCCTTTTAGAATCCGCGGTGTAAAAATTATTAGCTGCTCGTTCTACGGAAATAAGTTGCAGAACTATCAAGTACACGCGGCGTCAGAAATGCCTATCTACATAAAGTTGGCCACATATGAGGGGATCTGTAACAATTTAAAAAATTCACGCTTTTGATTGCTTGTCGCAACAGTCCCCCTGATACGTGGCCAACTTCATGTGGCTAGACATTTCTCACGCCATATGTATGTACGTTTACGTTCGATTAAACCGCCTGGGAATATCGATCTGCAAAGAGAAAATGAGTTGAAACTTTATATATTATTGAACATTAGAAAACTTGCGAAAACTTTTCAATTAGTTCAAGTGAAGATAATAAAAGATGGGAAATAAATTTCAATGGAAGCTAAAGTGAGCGTCGAATTTAATTTTCAAATCCAAAGTGATTTCCGGCCGGCAGTTGCGCGGCAGCGATTCACGGATAAGTCCCGAAAGCGCTTGTAGCCGCAGCACGCGCACGTAACTGGCACGAGAGGCGATTGGGTGGGACGCGGGAGGAGAGTGGAAACCGATGGTCGGTCCCTTTTCGGGATGAGGTGGCTACATCGGCGGTCGAAAGATTACAAAGCGGCCTGCGCGAGCATCGAATTGATATTGATAGCCGCCTCGTGCCACCACGTGCAAACTATCTCTGGAGCACAAGCGGAGATTAAAGAGAGAAAGGCACGGTTTTCGGCAGGAAGCTAGCCGCTCGGCGATCGAGAAAACACGGGGAAGCGAAAGGGCGTGAAAAAAAGAACCCGAACGGCACGGCGTCGCTCGTGAGGGATGCCTCGCAATCGAAGTGAAACGAAAGCCGTGCAGCTGTAGAACCTTCCTGCCATTAAATGCCTGGAAGACTTATATGTAGCATTGGAAATCATTTCACTGAATATCTGCAACGCCGTTCCAAACTAATGCGTTTATTAGCCGCGTTGTTCGCATTATTACTATCGTTATTTCATAACGCTGCCTGTGTCGTAAGGTGAAGTAATTTTGCATTATACCAATTGAACGTTACGATATTTAATGTTTATGAATACTAATTAATTTTCTCAATATTATATGACTTGTTTCCTTAGCATCTGTAAATTTGTAAATTTCTTGCTGGCATTACGTACTTTCTTTACTTTCTCGTATTGTATAACTGCTAAAATATGATGAGTAATTATCTTAAAATGTATGGTCGTGTAGAAATCTTACTAGGTTGAATAGATCCGGATTGTGTACATATATTATACACAACTATAACAAAACAGTGGAATCCTGAGTACACAACACTGAAGGATATAATAAGTAATCCAGAATGATTACATCTTTAGTCTAAACTTTATTTTTAACATGGCAGAAGCAAGAACAATAAAAGATAACAGATAAAACAGAACTAGTGCATTCAGAAAATGAAAACCACAACAACGCCATTTACACTAACTTTAATGCTGAATTACAGAAATTAGATAAGATCACTATTTCAAGAAATAAAATTAGAAACAACCAAAAAATGAACTTTACCCTTAAATTGTTTAAACGTAAAATATAATGGAATAATTAACAATGTTTAATTTTCAGTTCAACAGTGACAAATTAATTATAATTTAACATAGAAAATTGCGATTTGGAAAACTGCGATACGCTGAGAACACCTGGAACCCTTGTACCACAAGGTCCATTTTTTTCCGAAGCAACGGTATTTCCGCATCTGGGTGTAAATCGTCCCCGGGGAACGCGATTGAGGTCAGCGGGGGCAGGAGGCGGAAATCAGTTCGGCGAACTGTGGCCCCCGAGTCCTGTTGTGTAAATGAGGGATCGTAAAGAAAGCTACACAGTATCAGCTACACACCTCGGACACCTACCGAAACGCTGGCTGGTGCCCCGGCCAGAGACCCCCCGCCGCACGGTCTCCCTTAAATCACGGCTGTTTGTAATTAAGTGAATGAATGGCCTGTATCAGAGTTAATATTTGCGACATGACGTATGACGGTACCGCGGAGACAAATCCCTTATATATCACCGCGCTTTATATAAGTGCTCCCTTCCTTCGCCCGCCTCCCCTCCCTCCGCGCGACGGCTGCTGCGAGCACCCATCGACAACCTAGCGATTGCCTTGTTCACTCGCGCCGCGATTTATCTCGCGACAAACGATCGAGTGCTCGCAGATAGGTTCTCCCTCTGTTGCTCTTTGCCGCTTACGAATCGCGTTAACCGTACAAATATAATTGCCTGTATTATTAAAATGTAGGCCGAGAAGTTAAATGTTGTAGCTTGAAAATTGAGCTCTTAAACGTTTAGAAAGGTTCTCGGATGATTTTTATGAAGAAATGGATGTCAAGTGTTCTCTTAATTATTGTAAATAGTTTAGAAAAAGTCTGAGAAACTTTTCAACTATTCCATGTGAAAACTGAAGTTTTCTCTAATACAATTCTTTTTTTTTTCTAATACAATTTCTTTATCCTTCCTTATTTCCAAGTTGTCAAAGGTTAAAGAAAAAAATTGTTAATAAATAAACATTTTGACTTTGATTGCTCATAATTCCATTAGAAATGATCGTACAGCAATTTGTAGATTCTTAAAGTTGAAACTTTGTTCTATCTCTCTTTCTCAAATGATATAACCGCCAATTATGTATGTTGTAATGTATTGCTATTATTGTGGAAATATTATTTTTGAAGAAACTATATTTTAATGAGATGCCGAATAATTTTAACCGTGACTGTATATCTTCCGGTATATTCCGATTTAAATGAATTAAAAATCCTTGGATCCTTAGAATTTTCAACGTACTTTTGTCTTCTCGGTTTTCAACATCTCCCTGGCAGGTCTCTCTCACCATCTAAGAGCTCGCTGCGTCCTCTCGGCACGCTCTTATCATCGACATCGGCATCGTTTCGACGAAATCCGGTGCGACGGCAGCCGCTCTTCCTGTTTCTCGTTACGCTGGGATTTACGCAAATTCTCGGGCGATAAATTCATTTCGACGATCCGCAATCTCGAGAGCGAATCACCTCGGGCGAATGAGGGGGCGACGACGATCTCTCTCTCTCTCTCTGTTTCTCATCCCCCAAGATCGGCACACATGTCTGCGTTTGTACGTGCATGCGTGCGTGCGTGCGTGCAAGCAAGCGGGTGGCCGGAAGGGCAGAGGATACAGGAACAAGCACGACGGAAGGCAGAAAGGAATGTCTATATGAAACGACCGACGGCGGACGCGGTGACGCGTGATTCTGCACATCGGCCAAAGGAAAGATTACCATCGCCCTGCTTTTTCCCAAAACTACAACCCTACGCTTCTCTCGATTTTCCACCACCCCCTCCCCCCTGCTCCTTCCCCTTCGTGCCTCTCGCTTTCTGAAGCGCTCTAGATACTCCGACGTGTGTGCCGCTGGAAGATTCTTTGATATTAAGCGTGCGCGAGAGCTGGAGGGTCGCTAAACGGCATCGTGATACCCACTCGACAGATGTGCAAGGAAAACAGACGGGGATCAGCGAGTTATTCAGGAAGCTGAAATGTTGATGTTAGCATCGGCCACTCTGCTTGCGATATGATTTATTTATTTGTTTGTTGTTCGTTCCAACTAGAGAGGAGAAAATCGCTGAGGAATTGATGCTATTGTTCAAACTTGTTGAATCAGTGATCGCGGTAAATTTGTACCTTGCAGAATATTGAATCGCAGAATAAGGAAATTATTTGCGATTTTTAGGTACTTTTACTCTGATGATTAAACTCGAAGAGAATCATTTAACATTTTTAGAAATGAATGTTTTTATTCGTCGTCTATTTTTCATAACACGAGTCGACATGGGATCTACCTCAATATAAAAACTCACTTTATATCCTTTGGAAACAATATTTAGTTAAGCTTTCGAAATTTAAATGGCAAAGTTTGTATTTGATTACAAAGCGTTTTAGCAAACGTTGGGCACATTCAGTGGGAGAAACTGCTCAGTAAGCGCTTTGTGATTCTTTAATACGATTAGTTTCTACACTTAGATCCAGAGAAAAACCAAAGCCAATCATTTTAAAGAATCACTAAGCGCTCATTGAGCTGCTTTTTCCGCTGAACGTGCCTATTGGATTTGTAAAACCTCGCGCGATGACTGAAGGGTTAAAAACTAAATCTTGGTGTTCTCTAAAGAAATGTTTTACCTCGTTGTAGAATCTTTACTAGGCTGAATAGGTTCGGATGATGTACATATATACAACTACACTAGAACAGTGGAATTCTGAGTACACAACACTGAAGGATGTAATAAATAATCCAAAGTGTACACACGTTCAGTCTAAACTTTATTTTTATCATGGCAGAAGCGAAAACAACAAACAGAAGTAAGGCTGATATTACATTTATCGTACGACGAACTTTTCAAGTGTGTTGATTGGCTGTAGAATAGAAACATTCTCGAGTCTATAGAAAAATTCATCATACGACAAATGTAATATCAGATTAAAGAGAAAAGCTAGCTCATTCTTAAAAATGAAAAGTACCACAATAACATCTACACTAACTCTAATGCTGGATCATAGAAATTAGATTGGATCACTATTTCAAATAGAAAGAAGCAAAAAATAAACTTTACTGTTAAATTGTTTAAACGCAAAGCATATGTGGAACACAATCAACACTCATATGCTTAACCCCTTTAAGAAAATCGAAGACGACGGCATATTTAAAATTCAAGTGTCCTACAAGCTTGGTAAGTTCGTCCAATTGCGAATTGAATGGTTCTCGCAATCGTGCAGCCCCGTCGAATGTCCCCGGCTTCTCCTTTTTCCGTCGTGTCTCCGGCGAGAACTCGCAGCGGCACATAAATCTCTTTCGAATTACCGGGCGACCGTAGGGCCGCGTCGCACTTGGCCCCACGATTGCCGTACGCAGGTGAGGTGCTTTTTTTGATCAGAGGCGAGCTCTCCGCCTGCCGCGGAGCTGTAAAAGCGAATTAGACGACCCTCCAGCTTTTTCGCCCGTAATACGTCTTCGTCCTCGTCCTTCGTGTCTCCCGGCCCCCGAACACGTCGTTTTACGTGCGAGCGTAACGTGAAATTCGTGCCGTGCGATAACTCGCGGCGGGATGCTTCTCGCGCTCCGTGTCCTTCGCGCAGCGACGAGAGGGCCCGGGGATTCCCCAGGAGCGACGAGGAGCGAACTTCTTCTGTTTCGGGAGCAAGGAGAAACAAAAGGGCAAGCGAGACATCGCGTCGGGCGGGATGAGGAGGGTGGACCGTACGGAGGATCCAAGGATACTACGGTATGCATGAAAGGACTCTCGCCCGAGTTGCACTTACCCAGGCGCACCCTCGCTCTCTTATACTCGTAACTGCCGAACTTATGGCACGATATCTAGCGTAACCTGCAGACAATCCACGGCTACTGCCGTCGTCTAGGAACGGGAGGGACTCCCCGGAACGCCTTCACCTCGTATCATCTCGGCTCTTATACGGTATTATCCACACTCGATGCGATTTCCTAGATAATATCAGAAACGGAAAGACGTAGATTTTAAAGTTTAGAAACGCAGGGGAATATAGCATAAAAGACGTAATTTAAAAACAAACGTATTTTACATTCTATATATTTTCATAAATCTTTAAAAGTAGTAAATTTGCTAAAACATAAATTATACATATTAATAATAAATATCCAGTATATATAATAATAATAATACGATTAATGATGCGATTTGAGAACTCGTACTTAACATATTTACTACGACGAATTTAACTTATCACGTATAAATTGGATGTATTTAATTTATCATTTTATCACTATGATTAGTTTGTTATACAGTCATAAAATAAATAAAAATAATAAATAAATAAGCATAAGTCGAATCATAATATATAATGAATTTTATAAAAATAACAATTTATATTTTATAATCCGTCCGCTTCCGCTTCTTTAAAAAAGGCATGTTATTTATTCTCGCAATATCTCCAAGTATATTGTTGTCTTTTTTCCGCGATGCTGATTGGATTTCTTGCTTGACTTACTTCGGATTATGAGAGTATGCTGTCTTTGATTGAATTTTGACAGCTGTTAAACTGGTTATCAAATGATATCAAATTAAACAGATAAGTGATGGAAAAAACACATAAACACAAAAAACGAACAAATAAAATATAAAACTGAATAAATGGCGTGCACAGCGCGCGCTTGTGTTGTCTAATACGTATATAAAATAAATGTGAAATATTTTACATTAAATTTATTTATATAAAAACATGAAAGTACAGGATATCGCGTTGTTAGACTAGACTATCAATTAAAATACGTAAATTGGTTAAAATTATATTGATCCTATCTGATTGTTTAAATGTCTACAGCACATAAAACAAGATGTAACTCGGTATTTTTGTCTATATTTCTCATTACTCAGTCATTTCAGATTTTTACCATTAAATGCCGTTCAATAATAAAAAAAAAATCTGTGAGATACTATTTAGGTAACCAATGCGCATTAAGCAATTTCCCCCAATTACTTTATATTTAAAAAAATATTTTATATTGCTATGGAAAATTCATCACGTTGTGAGAAACAGTAAGAAACGAGCAATTCTGTGTTATTGCGAATACGTTAAAAAGAAGAATGCGGAAAGAAGGAAGCAGTCAGATGAAATACGCGATAGTAACGCGGCTGCAACATTTTACTTCCTTATGTATTACTTTACCTGCCTTGCTAATTCTTTATTCTCGTGCATTTCGATATCGAGTAACGTTGGGCTTCTTATAGCAGTGGACATATTAAAATATGATACGCTGAATACGTGATAGTTACGTCGGTGTTATATAGCCCACTTCATTTCCTATAAACTGCAGCTTCTAAGTTGCGCCATAATGTTTAATTCTACGTTATATTGATTTAGAATAGGTGGGAAAGAGACAAAATACATGTAACGCCGTAGGAAATTTTCGAATTAAACGTTATATCGTAAGTTGAAAATAATACAAGATTAGAAAAGTTTTTTTATAGTTTCCGACACATACGTCACTATAAAGTAATATTATCCCTTCTTATTTGCGCTGTAAGTTTGTTAGACCACTTGATGGGCGATTTTCGTATACACGATTAATTTAGCTAATGTCCAATTGACTTTCAAACACGGAAGTCCGTGAAGGAATGCAATGCGGTCGTTGAGAGCAGGTCGTTATTATTCCTTTAAAGTGCATTTAATCCCGTTAATTGTTAAGAATGAGGGCTTCCATTGTTTTCGCGGCTTAAGTTATTAATGAAACAAGCACGCCGCCCTTTAGGGTGTTTGGGTTCCTCTCGACGATCAATTTCTTGAATCTGGCAGTCCTCATCTTTTTATGTATTAAAATTTCTGTGATATTAAATATCCATAACTCTTTCAACTTCATATAGAATAGGTACATAGAATTATATAATTTTCTTGAAATGTCTAAGATACGATAATTCTAATAATTTAATATAATTTGTATAATATTAATAATCTCTCAACGTAATTGATAGTTAAACGTTTGAAAGAAATGGGTAGAATAATCATTGACTTGTCATTTTGTTGTTTCATATTATTGTTGAAATAAATCGCGACAGATTTCGCCTTTCACTTCGCCAGCGGCACAGCTGTCGACCTGGCGATACCGATCTTAATTGAGTGCTTCATTACTCAAAGACTTATCGCGAGAGGCGTGTAAAAAAGTGCCAAAGCGGCGAGCGGCGCGAGATGCGCGGCGGCGATACGTTAACGCAATATCCGGCGCAATAAGCGAGAATATTAACATACAAGTGAAACCGACGGGGAGAACTCGGGGCCTAATTAACATGGAAATATTATCTGCAAATCATCCGGAGACCTGCTTTTTGCGACCTCTCTGTTATTCGCGGAAGCTCGTACGACCCCGTGTCGGGAAACGCGTCAAATTATTCGTGAGATTAAGAAGAGATTTGGCTAAGAGTCGCATTAATTACGCATCGAGCAGGCCTGTAATTAGCGAGACAATGTAGATTTTTCTATAAACTCGATTTTTGCAACGATACATTTAGCAAGAGTGTATTACACTCTCTGTTGCCGCATTCTGATTCATTGAGGTAATTATAAAATATAAAGAGACTACGAGGCATACGAAAGTTAAAACATTTTAGACTTATTTTTAAACAGTCGAGAAAAACATGAGCCATAAATCAGACAATTCTCTTTCATAATGGATTTTTTCAATTTTTTTTTCTCCCACACGCGAAAGTATAAATATTCTGGCTGCTAGTCGTCCAGGTAGGACCCGAAACGAACGATCTCTCGCGATTTCTTTTTCTCGGTATGTCACTTATCTCGTTCTGGCGAAAGGGAACGTAAAATCGCTGTTAAAAGCGTCCGGGCCGGCTCTAAAAATATGCGCGCGCGCAATGATATGGAGCATAATATAAAATATTTGTCCGATTTTAAGGCGGTCTCGCGATTCGACGACTTGGCGTTCGCGTATCGGTGTCGTTTGGATTTTACTACCGACCAACAATATGATTCCCCTGCGCCTGGCAGATGATGCGACAGATACCTTCCGTTTAGGTTGACTGACGCTGTAGTTAAAAGGAACCAGTTCTTAAATATGTCAGAGGGGATCATCCGAGTCATCGTGCACTCCTATGTCGAGCTCTACAGGTCTCTTCAGAATTACAATTGGCGAACAGATGAAAATCGTATCCGTGCGCGACGTAATGTGTGGTAGACTCATGAAGCAATTGTGCTTCTATTAAATTAATTTCATTTAGGAATATTTATCTCTTATATATCACCAAGTAAATGGTATAAATATTACTAATTTTTAGTGCTAAATGGTATTTCGGCTCGCAAGAAATTATTGTCAGCCGTTTTCGAAATGATAATTGTTAACTTTTCAAAATTATATCTGTTAACTTGTAAGATTTTCCTTCGATTTCTGTGGCCATTTATTAAAATTTGCATATGCTTTTGTTTTCCCAAGTTTTGTAAAACATTTTTTCAGATCAGAAAAAAATAACTTTTTTCATCCTTCGCCTCAAGTCATATGGTTATTTACAAATTACAATCATTTTATATAAAAAGAAACGTTGGAGCATATTTTAAGTCCTTATATTGATGAAATAATCGCAGAAAATTTTATGATCCAGCAAAATAATACAGCTGTACATGTTGCAAAATTAACTAAACAATTTGAACAGAAAAGAATACAACTTATGAAATGGTCATCGTATGCCCCGAATTAAAATCACATAAATCTTTATAATAATTCTAAACAATACAGCACTATTGAAGAGCTTGAGAAAACGATAAGAAGTTCTTAGAATAAAATTCATACGGCGGTATTAGAAAAATTAGTTTGAAATCTCGAAAATTTATTAAAGTTATAAATAACAAAGATAGCAGCACACTAAATAATAAACTTATTATTTTTAAAATTAATAACCTTATTATGTTTAAAAATATATTAATATTATTGTGTACTAATTGCAAGTATATCGAAAATTAATTAAATAAATGATATAAATTTCACACTTTAATGTGTAAAACAAATGTAAACAAATAAAATTTATTTAATTTATGGAAAATAAAATAATGTGCTTTTGTAGTAGAATGTTATTTTTTATAATTTCTTAAACATCTTGTCACCATTGTCAATTTATATTATATAAAAATATATAATTTTTTCTTAAGAAATTGCGTGGATTTATAGAAATTTCGCTCACTATATGAAACAGCCTATACAGAATCCTAAGACGTCCACTTACTTAGTCCTCTACCTGCGGCAATGAGAGATGCCTCGTAAGGCGCGCGGGTTATTAAAACCGCATCCGCGAAACGACGGTGAGACTTTTAATAACTACTAAACGCTAGGATTTACGCGCGAACTCGCCGAAAAGGTAATATTTGTAAACTCATGCGGATTTCATGCGTTTAATTAAACAAACGGCCTTCCGCCGCCGGGCGATCGCGGCTTGCCGCATGATAATTAGGATCACGCGAGAGATGTGCACCGCGCGGAGGCCAAGCTGTACACTAATGATAATTGAATTGATTATCACGCTTGTTGAGAGCTTGTTGCGGCGATATCGTTTGAAAATCGAAAAACGGCAATGGAGAGAAAAATCAGAGCATTCTGGAATAAAACAGATAACTCTCACGATGAAGTCTCATTCTTCCTTTTACTGCAATATTAATTAAGAAAATTTCTTGAGCGGGAGAAACGTCGTATAGCTCAATATATTACTTAAAATCTCGGATCTCATCGCACATGAAACGCGAGAGTCAGGGGTGCAAGAAAAGCGATCGCGCTCGTTAAGACTCGTCGCCTCAGACTTCTGGACCGGGAAAGCGCGAGACATAAAATAGTGGCTCTCGATGTAAATTCAGTGTTTAGTACTAATTAAATACTCCTTAACCACTGCGATACTCGCGAGCCTTGCCTGGATCCCGCGATAATTGTACCTCGTCACGCTGCGGGCCCTTTAGTGTCCTGCATCGCGTCTCCACCTGTCGCCGCGGGGCACCGAAGATGATGACACCGCCTGTACAATGGTGCGCTTAAAGCCGAATTTACACGGTCCACTTTTGACAATTCTGGTAGTAAATTGCACAAACTAAACATATCGTAAAAATAACGTGACAAAAAAGATTTTTAATTTTTGAAAGGTATGTCGCGCTACGTTATATTTTATCATATATATTTGACGTAAATAACTTTAGGAACTGATCTTGGTGTAACGACAGGTATAGTTCAGGTTTGAACAAGCATTCCGGAAAATTCCGATGGTACCTTTCCCGTCGTGTGTATCCTGTTGTCGTTTTTGCGATAAATATCGACTTAATGTCGGGTTATTCTACAACCAGTGTCGGACTTTTTTAATAAGTTGACGAGCCGTGAAGGGCATGTTTGTGACCGCGTTTAATAGTCTTAGGAAATATTCAGCCCCACAAAATTTCGCAAGCTCCACCAAATTTCATCCAGAATTTATAGAAGCGCTCAAATAGTAAGGATAAGCCTCACATGATCAGGCTAGATTTATGTTGCCTAATAATAATTAATTCGAGTACATTTTCACTCAGCCAACTACGCGCCGTTACTAATCTTTAGAGAGTCGGGGTAGCCCATATATGGGCCACTAAGGTAGACATCTATTTAATGAGTATTACTATAGTACTATATAATATGTGCATTTACATTTAGAAAAAAATGTTTCAGATGAAAGTTGTATGGTTTCGTGAGGGACATAAGATGGTGACATTAGTTTGACCTTGGATAATTATTTGAGGATCATGAAGGTCATCTTTCATTTTTTAAATAAAAACCCCTATTTTTCATAACACATTTTTATAGCTTATCTCGAGAACTTTTCAAAAGACTATAATAAAATGTTTTTTCATTAAGTACTTTTGAATTAGAAGACTTGAAAGTTACAGTACCGACTATCCAGGTTCGAATCTTGGACGAAATCAAATTTTTTCACAGTTTCTTTACTTAGGGCTTTTAACTGTTAGAAGGATGGTTCATATATCACTAACGAGGAGATAGCACAAAGTGTGTAAAATGAGATTTGAAATTTGAACCATAGCGCATTTGAAAGAAATTATTTCTTCTGGCTAAGATTTTTTCGCAGCACACAGTTCCTTTACTTAATAAAACGTTTATTTTTCTTGGTTGCATTGCGTGCAGCCGATTGAATGCATGGATTCGCACATAATAACGGTGATGAATGAGATACTGCGTGTGAAGATTCGAAGGAGATACTGCGAATAGCAGTACTACAGATGTAACCATGTTTTTTTCTTGCATTACCAAGAAACGGCATAAATCCCATAGCACTCGAATGGCCAGTGAGATTAATGTCGTCATACGCGAGAAAACACTTGCAACGTCATTCAGCTGGTTCTTTTTTAATTTCATCAAGAACCGTCGCTGGAGGTCTACGATTTTCATCATCTTTCTGTTATTCCAAGCATTTCCGTTTTCCGCGGATTGCTATGCGGCATCGAAACGCTGATTGAGAGTTCTACGAATAACCAAGATATCGACATGCCATCTTCCGTTAAGTCCTCATCTCGTTAATGAACGCTGACGCGAATATTGGCAAATTCATTAGTAAATGCATTTCTGTATTGCACAATTTTAATATAGACATCCCAAACTTTTCATTTAGACACGTATTAATTTAGACATGTTTAACTTATCTTAGACACAAATCTTTTACTTTGTTTACGTGATGCAGGAAAAAACCGAAACCGAAAGGACGACAATTTCTTGGAAATTTCGATTCGCGATACCTACGTATTTGTTTGATTAATTTACATCTCCATTAGTGGTGCGCTGCTTGACGAGGAAATTTATGTTTTAATTGTCCAAAACATTGCCGCTTTTAAGTCAACAATAATTTAATCCGATGGCGCAAAATGGAAGACCGATCTAATGGTGGATGTAATTGCCGTCGTCGTTGAAAGAGCGATTAATTATTTTCGTCGGTTGCCTGCCGGTTCAACATCCGCGCTCGATAACGCGTTCAATCTTGCAGGCACGCATCGGTTAATTCCATAATTTTATTGGATCATACTCTTTCTCGAAACTTTGCCAACGTGGCTCTCGCCGTTATTGACGTTTGAACACGCGTGACAGACACGTGTAAAATTTTCAACGATGATAAGACCAATGTCAAGCGATGTGAAGCTTGAAAATTACGTTCGAGATGAATGCATCTTTCAACGCAACAATTTAGGCATTACGCTACGATAGTGTGCTCATTATTTTTCGTAATTCCATGGATTTTTTCCAATTCTTAAAACTAGAGAAAGATAAAAAGTAAGTCAAACCGAGATTAAAGTTAATCTGCAAAATCTGGTAAAACTGGACATTAGAAATAAGATGTATACAGGAAAGAGGAAAAAATTTTAGGAATAGAGAAAGAAGAAAAGGATGGAGAGTAGTGAAGAGAAGAAAAGAAAAAGGATTAGGATAAGAAGAGATAGGACAAGTAGTTAAGTAAAAAGAAGGAAAGTTTCAAGGACTTCACACTTAAAATATTAGAGGAAAGTTATTATAGAAAAGTGTGCGTTTGATGTGTGAATGAAATGAAGAAATGCACAGTTTTGGGAGTGTCTCAAATCGTTTGATCACGTTGCAAACCACAGCCATTTACAGCAATCGATGCTTAGAGTTTTTCCATTGGACTCACCAATTAGAAAATTTTATAATAAATTAGCCAATTGACTGGGGCAATTGAGCGCCACTCCATGGTTTTAAATTTTTGACATAAATCAAATTCCACTTCTTAGCTATAAAAATACTAAAAATATTAAATAAACTATCCATCTAAAACTATCTATCTAAAAATGGACACTAGTGATTAATTCGACGCTAACTTTAAAGAATCATATTTTCTTTTCTCCAGAAAGTAATTTACACGTACACGATAGCGAGAAGTTAAAAGTTAAAATTTTTCTATTAAACTATATAACTCGTCTCGATAAAATCAGCAAAAAAGGTTACAAGTTCTGATGCACAAATAAATCTGTCGTTGACGAAGACGTCACGTGTAGGACGGGAACACGCGCGTTCATCCCTCCGGTGTCGATCGCTCGCGCTTTCGACTTGCGGCGATGCGCCCGTAACCCACGGCGCAGCGTCGAGACGACAACAGTTGCGGTTAAATGCCTGACACCCGGTGGCCCATCGAAATTCGACTCCGCGCAACTCTTCCGCTCCACACGACTCGCGAAAGGGGTGGAGGACCTCCAGGACTCTCACCCGTCGCGCTCGAGGGCGAACTCAGTTATTTAATTAAAACCGGATTACAGCGGTGGCGGTGGCCGCCACCGCCACCGTTACAAGTACCTACCGTACATCTGTAACCACCGGCGCCATCGATATATACTAATTGCTCTATCCGGATTAAAACGCGCGTAAATACTGCATCGCTACCGCCGGGCTAATTACCCGCGGCTTGTATTTCGCCGGTGAATTTTTGACGGCCGCGAAACCCGAGACGGACGTGCGCAAAAAATCGACGCCCCGAATCGGCGAATTCACGGTTCATCCTATGTGGCAACATCGAGAATTTCAACTTATTACCACATTCATCAATTGTCATTTACAGTAACGGCAACGCGCCGTGCCAGCTGATTTAAAATAAAAGCTGAATTTGCTGAGTTAATGTTCGTTCCACTTTTCAGATTTTTCCGAAGGGTCCCAAATACGCACCGTATAAAATGGACACCACCAATCAGATTGCTTAGTTAGGTAGCGTTAGAATAAATTTATATAATTTGATTAGTGGTGTCCGTTTTATTCGCATCTGACTCACTTGATTTTTCGGAAGGGTCCGGTTAGCACACATCCATTCACATCACCCGATGCCTAGGGATTTTCTGGTAAACTATCGGAAAATTTTATATTAAATTGGCCAATTGGCGTTGTGGGCTATCGGATCCCCCTCGATTTTTCATTGATTCCTTTCAGGAAATAAATCGAAATAAATTCAGGAAATAAATTTCGAATTTCAAAGTTATGACTATTTTAATCCACTTTGTACAAATGTTTTATAATGGATTCTTTCTGAACGTTGTCTACATTTGCTGGTCAAAGTTGACACCGGATCGATGGTATCGTAATTACCGAAAGAAGAGGGTGCTTCGTGTCGCGAGGTTCGGAAATCCAGGCCGGCTTGCACCCCCGCCGGCAAATGCGCTTCACCCCTTCGCGCTGCCGCCCTTCGAGTTCGCGTTGATGTTCTCTATTAAATCAAAGAGGCATTCAGATGGCGGCCGATGCGCCAGGAATCCAAATCGGGGCCATAAACCCCCGAAAGGCAGCGCTCGAATTGCAGCCAAATGTCTCTCGCCCCGCCATTACGCGGCCGTCACCGCGTCGCGCGTTGCCCGCGTGCTCGAAAGCGAATTCTTTCATCCTCCGGTCCGGGAAACAGCCGGCGACATGAGGCATTCTCGTTCGATAATTCGATAACGGATATGCAATATTGTCCTCGCATCGGAAATGTTAATCGGCCGCTTGACTTTGCGATTACGAAGCGTCGCGGCGTCGTAGCTCGCGATTATTTTTCCAATCGAGACGCGTCCAATCCGCGACTCTCGGGACGAGGGTGTCCCTTTCAATAAAAGCGAGAAAACGGAAGTATCGAGTACAGTATCGAGTAAACGGACATAAATTTGCGAGCGCATCTAATTGAAAGGGGAAAAAGGAAGAACGGGGTTGCGACGCGGAGGACAAAGAGGAGATGGAAATACAGGCTGCAGATTGAAAGGAGGGAAGACTGAGGGCGACGTGTTTGCCGGACTGCTCCGTGGGATATGTTAAACTGCTCGGGAATGTCGGCGTTTCCCGGATAAACGGCGAGAGAACGCGCGTGGCGCGGCCCGGAAACGAGATTCCATAAAAGAGGAGCGCCTGTGCGAATTTCAAGTATTAGATCGCTCCGCGCGATGCTTTCCGTACGCTCTACCGTCTAAGTCGATGTTACCAGGTTGCTTCGCAATATCTTTCCGCACGATATTATTGCAACACGCTTCCCTAATGTCTATTACGCACTTTTGAAACTTTACTCGAGAGAGCGTATAAAAGGAGACGAAGAAGCCAATGCATTTGTGCTAATTATACAATAATAAAGTGTAGACAGTTTCTGCCTGTCATCAGGAGGCCATCTTCTGTATTACAAGATATTAGGGCCATCATACACTTAAAATTGCATATGTATAGCAGAAAACAGTTTGAACCAACGAGCGTGAACATTTAGTCGCCATATTGATTATTCTCGACGCTTATTGGTCCAAACAGTTTTCTGTCATGCACATGCAATTTTAAGTGTGATGGCCTTAATATCTTGTAATTTTATGCTATGCATACGCAATTATGCAATTTTGTGTGATGGCGTTAACTTTCGAAACAAAAATCGCACAATAAGGATTAAAAATAAAACGTAATGCAACTTAAAATTCAAAATGAGATATTAAGACACTTAAACGTCGATTCTTTATTTTTCTATTATTGAAAATACGTTGTTAGCATGAACGTCTTGCTGATTGATTACTTCACCTTCCGTTCATTTTGATATTTTATCATCAAAGTCTTCATTATTTTTATTTACTTGATCATCTTCTATTTTTAACACTTGAATTACTTTGACGATTTTTCATGACTTTTATCATTTTTTAAAGGACGAGCACGCAATTAAATTTATTAAAATTAACGGAACACAAATATCTTTGTCTTGAAATAACCAAAGTGCAATCGATAATATTACATTTCGTCTTATTTCATTATCGATACATGATGAGCATTGAATTATAATCATTGAGTGGGCATAATTAAACACCGTATCTTCGAATAGATGTCGATCTACGAAAGTATACTCGGTTGTTCTATTTCTCCAGAAATGGAAGTGATCGACGTTTAACTCGATTGATCGGCAATAGTCCGCATTCGCGTCAGATGGAATTAGTGAGCTGAGAATATTGAATCACTTAGGTCGTCTTTCCTCGACTTCCTCTCGCTATTGCAAGTGGCGAACGTATTCTTACTTATTATACGAACAGAATACAATTGTAATAGCTTGATTCTATTAAATTCATCTAATTTTACATCAAAAATATAATCTGAAATATTGAAGATGGATAAAATTATATAAAATGAAGGTAACACTATATTCGCTTGGATTTTAATTAAAGGACATTTATCCCTTTAATTGCGCAGAAAACAAATAAGTTTTCTAAATTAAAATGTAAAAGAAAGATATGAAGTTAAGTAATTGCAGTTAATTGTTACATCGATTATGAAAAGATGGTTTTATATGTAGTTCATAAGAGAAAGTAATGCCCATAATTAAAGATTGTTGGAGCATCACGCAGCCATGTTATTATTTTGTTATTTAAGAAAGACATTTAATTTCTAATATCCACGCCTCGCCGGCCAACCATGCGCAGCTTTCTCCCTAATCCACAAAGGCCCAACGTTTCTGGCTGCAAAAGAAGCTCGTCGTGACCTTATCGCCGTTATCATCAACGGTCGTTGAAACGTCAAAGAGGGCGATTCGCGTTTAAGGACCTCCGTCTGCTGACATAATTAACGGAAGCAACGTCGTTTCCTCGCAAAGTGGTTCGCGGGGGTTCGCGAAAATAAAAAGAGGATTCCGAGGGAGAAGGGAGAAGAAAGAGATGTCGACAGCTGGCTAACCCGCGAGTTCTCTTGTATCTCCATCTCCTTCTCCTCGCAGCGCACACTCCAGTCTTTTTCGCCTTTTCTTCAGTGTCTGTGCTCTGCGTCTTATCGCGCTCTTCTCCCATTCCCGTGAAATGTTTTCACTTCTACAAGCTGTGGAATTCGCGAAAACGCAACGTACGACAGCACTTCCCAACTTCCTCTTTCTATTTTCACGCAGAAAGAAGTTAATCATGTTGTAAACAGTGTTCAACTTTTAAATATTATCTCTCTATAAATAACTCGAGTATTATTTTCATTTTTTAATTTTATTTACATTTCCCGAGTTGACAAAATTTTATTCTAGAGTAGCCAATAGAAATATCTGAAACGTAAGGAGCTAAGAAGCTACTCTAATGCTTGTATCACACTAGTTGCGATTTTGCCTCAGCCAATAGAAAGCAGTCAGTGATTATTACGATTTATATGATTGGAACGGAGCTAATCACAATCGCAGTCGCAGTCGCGACCCGCTAATGTGATAAGGCCATTAGAAAAGAGACGGGAATTCCTTAGTTCTGACGATCGCCGGAATTTCGCTCGATTTCTCTCTCGACGTCGCAAGTCTTTCCTTTCGATTAAAGGACAATGCTATCTGCCCGCGCTTTCTCGCGAGGCTATCTCTCCAGCCGTGACCATAACTGCGCCATCATTTATACTTAGTCCCCTTTAGAGCGGCGCGGGCGCCGGGATGGCCCCGAGATAGAGCGGTCGCGTATCTTTAATTAAAAGAGGCGCTCACCATCTACTTACCCCGACGCCGAAATAAAAAGACGCGACCGTGTATACCGGGGGAGGCAGGAGGTTGGGGTTGTCGCGATATTAAAGCACCGAGCGCGTGCACGGGTGCCTGAAAGGCTTGGGGTAAATAAAGATGTTACACCGTTCTTAACGGCCAATCGAGGTGGAGATAAGATCCCGCGCGCCCAGCTGATTCCGATATGTCCTCTTCTTTCTCATTTAGTCGCAATCGGATTTTCTCATTATCTCTCGTAGTCGTTTAATTTAATCTAAAAAAATATAACATCGTAAAGTGGGGGGGTGAATAAAGTTACTCTTTAGATTTAGGGGTTGATGCGTTCGCCCGATGACTTTCTTGGCAATCTTTAATGATGAGCTGTCCATTATGCTCGTTCGAATCGTAAAATTAAATATTTTACGTTTCTTCTACATATGTTAATGCTTGTGTTGTCAGTTATATTTTTGAAATATTAAGAATATAATTTATTAACAAACTGAAATAGAGGGATAATGAAAGATGCGAGAAGTGAAAATGAAATTGTTGAATATCTACCGGAAGCTCATAAAAAAATTATTCTTTTCTGTTTATTATCTTCATCCGGTTACGCGTTGCTTGTAGAGGCGATACTCTCGAATAAGGGCCGACGGAAACAATGTTCATTAGATCTAACAAACATTTCATGTCTTTCTTGAATGTCCAGGATTTTTTAGCGTCGCCAGGGTCGTAAAGTTTGTTATTCGACTCATTCTTAACTTCTGATTCTATCGCATCATTTAAAAAATCCGAGAAAATCAGTCACATCCGTGTTGTATACTCAGCATACATTGTATATTCACAATCGACACAAGATTGCAATTTGATATTATATTCGTAGCCTTCGTGCGTCACGTAATAACGTAAATTTCAGCTTTGTTGAACTTTTCATTTGTACAATTATGTTATTTAATAAAATTGTTTAATTGTTTATTCGGCCCGCCATTGAATGTCCTTGAATAACGATTTGTGTGAAATGTACGTGAATTTTGTTAATTTTATGTGCCATAACGTCTATACATGTTAAACGTAATGACATTGCAGAGTCTTGCTGCGAATATCAAACTTTTCGTTTTTTTTTCCTTTCTTTCCAGTTGTCAGACTATAACGCGTGCCATTATTTATCCGCATAAAAGTGCCGTACTTAATGAGGCTGCTATGCAGACAAAACGCGAAAATTACACAAACGCAATTATAGAC